>WBMW01006209.1:534728-557082 GCA_013396635.1 Penelope pileata | reverse complement strand
AAAAAAAAAAACACAACAAAACAAACAATCAAAAAAACACCCAAAAAACAATAAAATAGAAAACCAACAGTTTACACTAGGCCAGCCTAAACTGGACTGGACCAATCTAGAATCACTCATGGCTGAAACTCCTCTCAGTAACGGGATATGGGAAGTTCCAGTTGCGTTATCTTCTCCTGTAAAGTTCTGATAGTGAAAAGAGCTAACCAACTCTGTAACGCAACCTGACTGAAACCTAGAAAGGCATGTATCCCAAATGATTTGAACTAAAGGTCACTGAATGTAAAAGTTGACTTCTCTTCTTCCAGTCAATGTCCTTTGAGGCCCAGCATCTCACCGTTCCCTGTATAAAGTGGCTTGGTCTCCTTCCATCTGACATCGAGAGGTTAGTTATTTCCCAAAAGGAACAAAAGTATTCTTCTCTCTCACAGACAGTAAAAGAAATCTGACTTAATTCACAAAAATAAATAAATAAATAAAAATGGAGACACTTAAATCCATCCATTATTTTGGCTTATAAAGGAAGTAACTTGGAATCAGTATTCCCAAACTATATAAGAAAATGTAACAACTTTATTTACTTTGCAGGTTAAACATACAGAAGGATGCCCTGATTCCATTCACAAAGCAAGATCAAAATAAGTTAGCAAGTTTACAAAAGAGACCTTACATCGCTTGTCAGCCAATGTGGAAAAAGGAAGTATGTATAAACCTATTGTTTCCTATTTTCTTATATTTCCTAGTCTCCCCAGGACAAATCCTGTCAGCTGCAATCCTGTTCGCTTTTATTCTCCTAAACCCTTAGAATAGCAGAAAGGTTTTGCAGCACTAAAAAAGGGCAGGATTGAGAAAGTCCGTGCTCACTGGCTATCTAAATCACTGGAACTCAACAGTTCACAGCCCAGGACTGGCAGCTTTTTAAGCTTTCCTGACATTATCCATAAGCTGTACCTGGGCTTTTACCAGTTTCCTAAGTATTGAAGAATAGATGACATTGACAAACACGGGAGCAGTTGCAGCAGTCCCTTACTCTGTACTCACCCTCTCATCTTGCATGTAGCTTTTAAATCGCCTCTCTCCATGCAGCCACACACTGTGTACCTCCCCCTCCCTGTTACTCACCGTACAGCTCTGTGTGTGTCACTGCCAGGCACACGCTGTGAGGCACACACACGTGAACACAAAATGAACCTCAGCTCGGGCACTGCGTAGCTGCATTTCCAGCACTCCTAACAGTACAGCTCTACACACACATCTAACGAGTGTAATTCTTATTTACTAATTCTCTAACCCTGGAGCTGGCTGTAACAGCATCACACATTCATTTGCTCTTTTCTTATTTTTTTTAGCTGGAAATTATGGCAGCATCTAAAATGAAGGCTGAAATTCAAGTTCTAACTTCCCTTTCTTCGGATTATCTTTCCAGAGTCTATCTCCCAAACAAATTGCAATTTCGTGGGTGGATATGAATGCTTGTTTGCAAACAAAGTTTTTTGATATTGATTTATTTTCCTGACTGCTCTTAGAAAAAATGCAGAGGCAAAGGAGTATGGTTCAGGTTCTCGGTCAGTGTGTCACTGTAACTAGGTTAGGAGTGTCTCTCTTTCAGTCTGTAAAAGAAACCACAGCTCTTTTGCAGCGCTCTGTCTGCTCTCTCTGTGCCTCCCGCACAGCGGTGGGTCGCAGCACAGCGCTCTGGACACAGCCGGACACAGACACGTGTCCCTTCTGCCCAGAGAACGCTGTTATGCTGTCAGTTAGAATTGTGTCAAGGAATTGCTCTGTCTTAAAGCAGAAAATGACGCTGTGCAAACCTTTCAGGTTTTGGAGAGTAAACGGCTTTGTCAGCAATGTGTTGTAAGAGCCTCTCTTTGGCAGTGTCTCTGCGCACAGCAAGGCAGTGCTGTGTGCTCGCTGTGTGCTCACTGTGAGCTCGCTGTGAGCTCAGACCCAGAGGCTGGAGATGGTTCTTCACTGCTGTGTGTCTGCAGCAGCTGTAAATGCTCCAGCAGCCACCCTGCTGCTGGTTCCGGGCGAGTCACTGGCAGCTGTTCCGGGCTCAGCACGCACCCAGCAGTGCCATGGTCACAGCTCCCCGAGCTCGTTCCCCTTCGTTGGCTCCGACAGCGAAAATGAGCAGGGACGGCAGTGATAACGCCTGTAGGACATCTTGCATGAAGAAACCAAACTGCACGGAAAGCACTTCCAGCACACATTTCTTTTTACTACTGCTCCACCAGCACTACATTAAAAAGCAGTACAGCTCCTTTTCCTTCCCCGCACCGCAGCAGTGACGCTGCCGCCCGGGCCCTCCCGTGTCGCAGCGCTGTGCAGTGTCACTGCCGGGCGGGGCAGGCGCGGTTTACAGCAAAGCTCTCCCACCCCCGGCCCTGTGGTGACTCGTGAGGGTGAACGAGCTCCCAAATCACCTGGAGATCGGCTCCATCACCGCTCAGCTCCGCCCCATCAGGGACCGCAGCGCTCCGCCCCTCCGCTCCTCCCCGACCCCTCCCGCACTGGCGCAGGNNNGGCCGGGGGGCAGCGCCCGTGGGGCCGGGGGTCCTTGCGGCCGCGGCCTTGCGGGGAAGCACCGGGGTTCCGGCTGCGACGGGAAGCGGGGCGTTTGGTGCCGTGCCTCACGCACCTGGAGCCGCCCCGGCGCGGGGAGGGACGCGGGGGGGCTGGGCGGGCCCGGCGGGGCTCACCGGGCCGCGTTCTCGTTCGCAGTGCAAGGATGAGTCTCTTCGGATCCACCTCGGGGTTCGGCACCGGCGGCACCAGCATGTTCGGCAGCGCAACCGCCGATAACCACAACCCCATGAAGGTACGGCCCTGAGCCCTGGGAACCGCTGGGCTGCAGCGTGCCCCAGCCGTGCCCCAGAGGAGCAGGGTCACAGCATGTCCCGGTTGGAAAGGGACCCATAAGAACCGTCGAGTCCTCCACGCAGCACCACCCAAGAATCAGACTCTGTGTCTGTGAGCGCTGCCCGGGCACTTCTTGACCTCGGGCAGCCAGGGGCCGCGGCCACTGCCAGGATTGCAGTGCCGTGCTTCTCAAATACAGCTGATTTTACTGAGTCCTTTGTTCTTCACAGGATATCGAGGTAACCTCTCCACCTGATGACAGCATATCTTGCTTGGCATTCAGTCCCCCGACGCTGCCGGGTAATTTCCTGATTGCAGGATCGTGGGCCAACGACGTAAGTACCCCGGGGGGCCTGCGGGTGGGCAGAGCAAAAGCCTTGGTGCGTGAAGTGCAGAGTGTGGTCCTGAAAACTTCTGGGGTGGAACTGAAACTTCTTCTCTTTGCGTTTGTGTCTTAATGCCCCGGCACTGAGAAGGCTGGCATAGCTTCAGCTGAGAGATTCACTTGTGATCTTGCATCCATCAGTGTGCTGCCCGTGGCTTCTAAGCTGTAGCTCAGAATATGTCATCAATATTGATATTTTTCCTGTTAAGTTTTTCTTATTTTTACTTTTTTTTTTTTTTTTGCTTTTTAGCTCCATTTTCTTGTAGAACTAGACTGACACATTTTGCCCAGTGGAAGAACCATGAACGCAGATAAACCTTAGCCACTTTAGCAGGGTACTCTCAAAAGGATCAGACTCTTGCCACCTTACTTGAAGTTTCCTTTGGGGTTGAATTGTGTGCCACCAACCGACACAAACAGGGAGGGTAGGACCTGTTCTGTTGGGCCTGTAGGCTGCAGCCTGCCCCACACAGCTCGTTCCCAGCTGACAGTTATGGATTCTGCAGGAAAACGCTGCGAGGTGTTAAGTGAGGCACTCACAGGAGGCGCTTTGGGTGGAGATGGAATTGAAGTCGTGGGGCTGAGTGTGGATGGCTGTTTGGTGAAGGGAGCATAGCCAGAGGGAATACGGTTTCAGTAGCTCTGAAAAGGAGCTTGGTGTTTGTAATCGTGTGTTTCGTTGGATAAGCTAAGGCTGGGATCTTCAAGATGAGAAATGTTTAAGTGCACAGTGTTACATCTGCATGTTACATCTGTGTGTGTGTGTCTCCTGCTCCAGGTTCGCTGCTGGGAAGTTCAGGATAATGGACAGACGATCCCAAAGGCTCAGCAGATGCACACAGGGCCTGTGCTGGATGGCTGCTGGAGTGATGTATGTTTCTGTTTGAAAATAAACCATCCCATTTAGCCATAAACCTAAATAAATCGGCATGTAGTTTCTGCAAACTTGAGTGCCATGTGTAGGTGCAGCCTGTGATTATTGCATGGGCTTGTGTTACATAAATGTGTGCTGAGCTTGTTCTGATAGAACAGGCTGCCACGGGCGGATGAGGAGGGCGAAAGTGTGCTTAAAAGTCAGAGGGTGTTTAAAGCTAAGCAACAGCACAGTTTTCTCTTTTGGCTTTAAAGAAAATTTGGAAAAGGCCTTGAAAGGAGAAGTTAAATCTGAAGCTGTATTTTCAGCCGAGTTTCCACCGTACGATGTTTATAGTTCACAGTACAGGATGCGTTTTCAGTAAGATTTTGCCATGCCTGTGGAATTCTGCCGAAGTATGTTTGCAGCAGAGGTACACAATCTCTGAAATGGGCTGGTCAGGATTTCACTAGCCAGCTGTTTCAGGGCTGTTATCAGTACTGTTTACATAATGTTCCGAAGTACAGGGGAAAAAAAGTGGCAAAATCAACTCTTCCTCTCCTCTTCTACCTCCCCTCCCCGAAAAGCTTTAAGGTAGGTACTGGGGATTTTTCCCATGTATTGGAGCACATAGCTGTTGTGTGTTTGTGCCTTGTCTTTGTCACTGATATGTAGGTGTAAGGGAGCAGGCATGGAGAAATGCCTGTCTGGAAGCTGAGAACAACTTTGTTAAGTGTGCAGCTGTAACAGAATCGTCAAGGAATTTCCTTGTAGCTTCTTAGCAGTGCCCGTGTGTGTTGCATTACTGTTGCATTATTAGAAGAGAATAAGACTTGACAGTTCTCTGATAGGTACTGCATGGTGCAGATATTTTATCTCTTGGGCTTTGTCTTATTTTTCAGGATGGAAGTAAAGTATTTACTGCTTCCTGTGATAAAACTGCCAAAATGTGGGATCTCAACAGCAACCAGGCTATTCAGATTGCACAAGTAAGACCTAAGCTGTTGTGTATTTTTTCTGTTTTTATTAAAAGCTCCCTTCGTTAGCTATGTAGGGTAGTGTTTAGGGCTTCTAAAGCAGGTACTACTGTATCAGAGAGACTGTAGGATGCCTTTTGTATTTTTGAGATACTGAAGTGTGAACAAGGAGAACTGCAGTTGGATGTGATGTGAATGGCTTGTGCACCTTCCTGCCTTTACCTGAGAGCTCCTCCCAGCGCTGCGGTTACCTCGCGAAGTCCCCCTGCTCCCTGCACTGAGCCTGTGCTGCTCTCCCCATCTCTCACTGTGTCTAGTATCTGCCATTGCTTATGTCCTGATTTCATCATAGATTGTTTTAGCCTCCCTTTTTTCAATTAAATGTTATAGGGAGAAGCAATTCATAAGACATCAGCTTTCTGCTGCAGCGGGAGCGGGGATCATTACTTGCATTTTCAATGTAGAAGCGAATGTGTCTTCATAGAGTGTTACAGGGACTAAAAGGAGCTCCCAGTTATAACTTAAGAAAATAGTCCTTTTAATGATTGCTTTTTGAAGTTTGAGGTGATAGAAATTCAGAATATTAGCCTTGATTTAAGAATCTTGTTGGCCTAATTAACAGAGGCGTCTTCTGCACTCATGGCCAGAAGGAGCTGTGATTTTCCGTAGTGCAGAATGTTGTGCTGGTTATTACAAAGTGTTGGTTTTTAGCATGGTGGATAATGTCCTTCAAAAATAAACAGGAAAGCTGCTGTTCATGGTTTGTGTCTCTGCTGTGATCATTTTCCAGTGTAGGGTGACACGGCTGTAGCTCTTTGTTTCAGGAGCCATTTTTTTATGTGGATGATTGTACACCACTAAACAGCACAGTCAGGTTATGACCTGTAAACTTTATCCTCACTGCTGTGAATAAAATAATGAATCACAGTTCTTGAGTGATTTAAAGTGTAAACACATATGAAAACATGAGGAGCATACATGAGAAATGTGGGCTCTTGTCTTAGTATGTTTTCTCTTTTTTTTCTTCCTCAGCATGATGCTCCTGTGAAGACCATCCATTGGATTAAAGCACCGAACTACAGCTGTGTGATGACAGGAAGCTGGGATAAAACTTTGAAGGTATGGCTTTCACCTGAAGAAACGGGCACAAAGCATGCCAGTAATCTGTTTGTGAAAATATTTACCCGAGTGAAAATATTGTCTTAAACACACTGATACAAAAAAGAGCTTGATGAAGTCACCTCGCTGTGCAGAGTTGGGATGTCACTGGAACAAGAATGAAGCAACCTGGTGCTACTTGCTGTCTTTTTGCTGAAGTACTTTGCGTGGTGCATCTTCCGCTCCAAGCCTCTGTTTGTTTTTGTTTCCATCAGTTCTGGGATACGCGCTCTCCAACGCCTATGATGACGCTGCAGCTCCCTGAAAGGTGTTACTGTGCAGATGTGGTAAGCCATGAAGCCCAGTAAGCTGGTGGCAGCTTGGGGGGCTGGGAGGGTGAGGAAACTGGCGGCATTGAGGCTTCTGCCACTTAGCACCAAGTACAGACTGTGATATTAGAAGGACACTGAGCCTGCTTTGTGTGATGCAGCTACCTGTTCTCCAGAGGCCTGACCAAGAACACCACCGTACGTGTTGTCACTGAGATCAAATACTGGCACAGACAAAGGAGCACTAGGGCTGGCCTGCCTTTATTGGGGGTGAGAGCGTATACCGCTGCTGCAATTCACATTGGAAGAGTTGTCCAATAATTAGGAGATTTTTGGTGTGTTTCTCAGTGTCAGGGAAGAACTGATTCATTTTGTTGAAGATGTGCCTGGGGGTAAACTCTTTCCTTCCCACCTCCCCAGAAGGAGCTCTGAGACCTTTAAATTCTTCAGGGATTTCTGCAAACTATTAAATGGAGTGCTCTGTGCTCTCAACACAACTGCCTCTCTTCCCACCTGTTTTATAACCTCTCTAGGTTCATCCCATGGCTGCTGTGGCCACCGCAGAAAGGGGTTTGATAGTTTATCAGTTAGAGAACCAACCATCTGAATTCAGAAGAATAGAGTCGCCTCTGAAACACCAGGTAAATGGCTGTATTTAATATGAGTACCTTTAGATAGGTGGTTGAAATTCTGGACCTGCTGGTTTTGATTAAAAAAACAAAAAAACTAAAAAAAAACCACAGCTTTTTCAAAGATGGAGTACTTTACCTTGGTATGACACATGTCCTAGTTTGAGGTTTGTTGTGGTGGTGTATTAAAATGCTGCTTCCTGCAACTTGGAGTCTGTTTGCTTCCAGTGGTGGGACTGCATGGATCGAAAGGAGTTTCTTGGAATGTTCTTGAGTTCAACAGAAGTGTTTTGAGATTACCTTTTTCCTTCCTCCTTTATCCATCTCTCTATATCTGAAACTACAGTGTACAAAGCACAGATTATTTCAGAAGCGTTCCTTGTAGAAATAAGAAATGACAAAAAAAATTAAATTTTACATAAGAGTCACAAAGTTATTACTGCTGTAAATAAATGTAGTCACCTGCTTGCACAGCTTTTAAATGGAGCCGCATCGTGTCCTGCGGATCTGTCCCATGCAGGGCTTTTGGGAGAGGGTTTGTGAGCTAACCTGCTGTTGAGTCCAGACTTCAATGTTGTGTCTGTCTGGTTATTTGAAACTTTGCAGATGGTTTTAGTCTACAGGTATGGCGGCAATATTTATTCCAGTAAGATGGGATTGATAATATTTCATTAGTATCTGATGTTCTAATGTAGCATTGTAGAAATGAATGGTTGTGAGGTCTCCAAATGTAGGTCACCCCGTCATCATAACGTTTTAGGTCTTTTCTCACTTGAGTGGCTAGCTGTATGGACTTTATTTCCTCTCCTGAGGAAATTTCTGTTGCTGATCTTGATATGGATTTAGAAATGTAAATAACATGGCCCAAATTCTCGATAGAATTTGACCCATCTGGTGACATTCTCTGTGTTTGTGCTTTGCTTTGCGCTGGTGTATGTAGTGTTCTGTGTCCCTGTGCAAAGCAGCAGTCAGAAAATCTGCCCCTCAGGTTTCTATCTAAAATGCTCTCTATCTTTCTCAAATCTAGCACCGCTGTGTTGCTATTTTTAAAGACAAAGTGAACAAACCTACTGGATTTGCCCTTGGAAGTATTGAAGGAAGGGTAGCTATTCATTATATCAACCCTCCGAATCCGTGAGTATTGCTTGTTAATTTGTCCTTTATTTATTGCTCAGTTTACTATGAAGACCAAACAAACAAACTTTTTTTTTTCAGTGCAAAAGATAATTTCACTTTCAAATGTCATCGCTCCAATGGAACAAACACGTCAGCACCTCAGGATATCTATGCTGTAAGTACTGAGCATGTATCACTAGATGATTTGTGTAGGGTAATGTACATCCTTAATGTAAAGCCTGCATGAATTATTTATTCTCCTTCACCTTTTACCTGAAGTTATCTTAGACTCTGCTTAAAGTGCAGTCACTTTTGTGTATTAAGAGGAAAACCAATTTTTTGTTCTTCCTTTAAAACAAAGGCCAAATCAACTATTCGTTTATTTCATCATTTTGATGGAGATCAAACTTGTTAATTTTGCTATTGCTGATTTTGAGGCAATCCTTGCTGTGTTGTGTGATGGCATTATCCACTGAATGCTTAGGTACTACAATAAAGATGCTTTCCTTGTTGCTTCAGGTCTTGTTTCAAGAACACATCTGTTAAAACACTTCAAAAAAATATGAGCTGTCTCTCATTGCAAAAAACCTTTCCTGTGCATTATTTACTCCCAGGATTGAGCATGTGTTGTGTTCCAGTCTCTGTGTGTGCTATTTTCCTTAGTATTTTGTGTGATTGTGCAGGTTAACGGGATAGCATTTCATCCTGTCCATGGCACTCTTGCGACAGTGGGATCCGATGGTCGATTCAGCTTCTGGGATAAAGATGCACGGACGAAGCTAAAAACATCAGAGCAGCTCGACCAGCCGATATCGGCTTGTTGTTTCAACCATAACGGGAACATATTTGCGTATGCTTCCAGTTACGATTGGTCGAAGGTGAGGAAGGTTTAAAGCTTTCTCTCTTTCTGCAGGTACAGTGCAGCGGTAGGAATGCACCTGAGTATTTTTCAGATTCATTAACCAGCAGGGACTAAGTTTATTTTCTTAAGCCATTTCTATGGAGTAGATTTGATAAGTTTTGAGTTGTGCATTAGACTTCAACAGTTTTATTGGTGTTTACTCTCTCTGCTTTCGCATTGCATTGAGTTGGTAAAGTGCACGCAAATAATGTCAATATGCAGAATATTGTATTTGCATTGCAGCTGCCTGCAGAACTTGGGCATCATTTTGGAAAAGAAATGTGACCTCTGTTTCATTTAAAAGATTTTAAAAAAAAAAAAAGTGAAATTGAGTTCACGTTAAAGTTTCAATTTCGTTCTCTGTCTACAACGATACTAAAAAAAAGTAGATATATTATATAGTGCTCTTACCCTGCAGCTGTGAATTAGAGATTAGAGATGCTTTCTTTTTTTTTGTAATGAAAAGCTTTTTTGTGCCTTAAAAATGGTCAAATGGCCTTAAATTTTACTTCATGTGGACAGTTCTTGTAATTACTGGATTGCAAACAGGTTACTATGCAAGGAAGGTCCAATATCTGACCTCAATAAACCAAAATAATGGAATATTCATCTTCTGATATTTTAGGGTGATGTTGCTATTTTCTTCTTTGAAGAGAGTAAATAGAGATGATTTTTCTTTTTTAGGGTCACGAATTTTATAATCCACAGAAGAAGAATTACATTTTTCTGCGAAATGCGGCGGAAGAGTTAAAGCCTCGGAATAAGAAGTAGTGGGTGTGAGTCTGACGGGTGTTGCTCTGCTGTTCCTCTGCCATTCATGCCAGTGCTCTCCTTCTGCCACCTGTGCCCTATTGCACCGCAGTTCAGTCAACTTTGGATCGCTGTTAGCAGGACTGTAAAAACCATATGAAATGCATTCTGCCTTGCTGGAGGACGTTTTCCAACCCGGGTGTTGTGATGGTTTATACACGTTGAAAGAAAGGGTGGGATTCACATGACTTGACAAGTGGCTGTTCCGCAGCAATAATGAAATTGTGGTAAAATTGAAGTCATTTGTATCTTTGATTTTTTTATAAAAAATGAGTGCCACCATAATACTACCGTATGCCAGGAAGAAATGCCTTGCAAATTGTTTTCCTTTTCTTAAAATGAATTTGGTGAGTATGTAAGTGACCGGTAGCAGTGACAAATTCAAGATAGAAGATGAGTGGACACAAGTGCAAATTCTGCTTTCCTTTATTCTCACACTCCAGCAGTGCACGTGACTTCTGAGCCGATGATGCTCCTTCTAGTCCAAAGGAGAAGTTGCCAGTTGTGCCAAGCGGTGTGCAGCTCAGTGATGTGAGCAATTCATTAAAGCTGTTGTTCTGTTCATGACCAAACTGATGAGTGCAAGATACCTGTGGCCTGAACTGCTTTCAGACTGACATTTTTGAAGTTAAAGGCTAGTTTCTTACATCTCTGTTAACATTTTTTGCCCCTTCCCAGGGGTTTCTGGACTGAAAAAAATGCTCACTTTTGTATTAACTAGAAAATAGTGCTGGTGAGTTTCATCCTGATCAAAAATGCTGTGAAGCGAAGTTCAAACAATGTGCATCTTTCTGATTTGAATCTACCACTGTTTACTTTTAACTATCCAGTCGTATACATGCCAAAGTTCCTTTTTAGAAGTGAATGCTTACTATTCCTGTTTAACTCTTGTTTGTTTGATAACTAAATAAAAATGGCAAGGGGATGCATGTATGGAAGTACTTGTCATGTTGTACAAACCCTGTAAAACTGTATGTTGTGACAGTAATGGTTATGGATTCATGCTATGTTTCAAATAAAATTTTTACTAAATGCTTTTTTATATTATAGTTTTGTTATAATCACGTGGGCAAGCCGGTGTGCTTCACTTCTAGAAGCAGCTTGGTGTCCTTTCACTGCAACTCATGCATTTTCTAAAAGTAAAATGCTTCTTCCCCAGTTGCCTTATCTGGAAATGTAATGTGTTTTCCAGTTGCTATTTCGTTATGAATCGTTCCTGTGGTTTTTCCTCAAAGAAATGAGGACTAGTGTTAAAGGCCTTTTGTTTCGTGAGAATGAATCAAGTTTCTTGCTACTGCAACAGCCAGACACCTGACAATTTGTCTTCAGTACAAGTGAATCATACAATCTTCAAAATCTCTAGCTTACCTGCCCTTTATCTTCAAACTCATCTCTTTCCAGTGCTCATCAGTTCCTGCCTGCTTGCTTGGTGTGTATTTCTTACTTGGTGTGTATCTGAGGAAGGCCCAAACTGTTCTGAACTGTTGTTTAGAAATGTTCTTCTGTGAGCTTTCTCAAGATAGAAGCAGCAGAAAAAAGCCTGTTTTATATGGTCTTAGGTCTCATGCTCATGGACTGTTCGTTTTCTTTAAGTTAGGAACGAGTTCCCAACAGTCACAGCAGTAGCTGGTTGCTTACTTAAATATTTCTTTGGGGTTTTGTTTTTGTTTTTTTGAGTGTTAACGCTGTAATCTTTGGCTGTTAGCACATCTTTCCAGTCTTGCAGCTGCTGGCTGGCAATCATTTGACTGCCAGCAAGCAGCTCGTAGACTCAAGGTTGTGTGTGTGATAGCTGATGGCAAGAAATAAATTAACAGAAATCCTGTGTGCAGAACTCCCACTGATGTGAATAGGGAAGAATGGAATGTATCATCTGCCTATTGTTTAAAAATTGTTTCTTTGTTTAAATACATAACAATGTGAATAAAGTAGAGAGAAAAGAGGTTCTTCCTAGTTCAGTGTGTAAATTTCCACTGGTTCCAATGGAGTTGCACCTGTTTAGGAGGATACTGAGTTGATGAAAATACATTTTCATGTTGTGTTAGCGAGTACTTACTCTTGTGTTGGAATCAATTTCTTTTTATCTCTCAGTGAGGTTTCAGAATTATTTAGTCATCACAGTAATTGTTCAGAATAACTTCGGAAGTGTTCAGACTAACTTTGGAACATCGTTTTCCATCGCATTGCAATGCACATTAGATATATTCAATGGAGGAGAGTCAGACTTCGAAGTGATTTGTTTTCCATTGCCCAGGTTAAGAGCATGCGTTGGCAATTTTCTCCTCCCTGGAATTATTGTGAGTTTTTCTTGTGAAGTACGCACAGCTCTGTCCCCAAAAGCCTCAGCTGTGTAGTAACAGCTTATTCATACCCAGTTCAATGTTATGGACATCCTGGAAATGTATTAGCTAGTTTCCTAGGCTAGGTAGGAATGGATTTGGGATGAGAGTGGGTTTAGGTGTAAGTGTGAAATTCCAGGCAAACCACTGCTTAGGCCTGCTTCAGTTTGGTTGTGGTTAAATGCTGTTTGCAGGTGAGGTGTTTGGGCAACTGTCCGCTAGAAGGAATTGTGCCAAATACAGTCAGTGATACTGGGAGTCTTTTTTTTTATTTTATTTTTTTTATTTTTTGTGGTAACCAACTGATAAATCAGTTAATCAGGGCACGAAGTGCCACATGTATTCAGTGTGTTTCTACAAAATGTTTGAGCTGTAAATCTTCCCCCATTCACACTGATTTCAAAGGGAAAGAATCGTGAGGATGGAGCTTCACCACGGATCTGTCCCCTGGGTCTGTGCTTACCAGCCAGGTGAGAGCTGCCACCTCACCAGCAGCGCTGCAGCAAAAATAACGAGTGGAATAAATTCCGAAAGCAAGTCATGGATAAAAATTTCTATTCTGACAGTTGCAGTAATGTATGGAAAGCTCTAAATATTTATACCTGTGCTGTAGATCTCCCTCTGTGCCAGGAGGCGGCAGCATTGGCGGCTCCTTACAGACCGCATCCCCGCTGCTCTGGGCAGGGAGCGGGGCTGGGCTGGGCTGGGCTGGGCTGGGCAGAGCTCCTGTCTGTGCCGGGACACGCGGCATGATGCTCCCTCGTCAGCTCTTGCCTTTGTATTAGCTTGTATGCTTCTGAAACCTTAAGTTTGATGATTAAAACAAAAACAAACACAAAAAACACAAACACTTTAGAATGATTTGTAATAAGCCAGCCCCAAATGCTCTCAAAATGCAAGAACATACCTCAGATGGCAATGCTTCCTTCTTGATTTGGATTTTACAAGAATGTACACGATATCTACCCATAAATGTAAATCAAAACCTTGTTGGAATGAGCTGTCAGATGAGCTTTTAGCTGCTCAGATACACATCAGTGTGGCTGCCTGAGTTTTGGCAGCCCAGGTAGCATTACAGGTGCCCACAGAGTGTTTGGGGACCAGAAGTTTGAGCACTGGATAAGGGTGGAGCTGAGGCAGCGAGCATGGCGGTGAGCGTATTGTTGGCTACAACCACTTGAGTTAATTTAGTTTTTTAAGCCAAACTTTATTAATAAACTTAGGTCATACAAGGAGACTTTAGGTTGAAAACTGGCAAGGAGCTCTAGGTTTGTTTGTTTGTTTTTTCCTAAAATGTTTTTTTCTAGAAATGAAAAAAGAGAAACGGAAGAAGCCAAATGAAATACTTCACTGGAAGCGAGCAGGTGAGTGCAGTGGTGGGACACTTAGAAACAAGGGCATCTTCTGGCAAAGACTTGAACTGCAGTGCCTTTGGATTTTCGTTTCAAAGCTGACAAGTGCACAAGATAACACAAGGGAGAAAGTCTTGAATTATAATATTTACCTATGCTTTGAAATTGCTTATTTACCTCATGGAGCTATTTTGTCCTTGGGGCATGGTTTAAAAGAAAGAGCAGCAATGGCTGCATTGGCAGAATGCCATTGTATCACCATTGCTCACCTCAGGCCGTGAGCTGAAGTCAGCAGAACTGTGTATTTCATCCTACATCGGAGCTGACAGCCGTTTACTCTTATTTCTGAAGTGGGTTCTTTCCCACGCAGGCAGCACAGAGCAGCACACTGCTCTCAGCAGCAGGACAGCCATCTTGGTTGTGGAAGCTGCTGCTGTTCTTCTCTTGCCAGTCCAAATCAGCGTCAGCTGGCTGGCTGTGATGGCTTCAGCAGGCAGATGCCAGTTGCTTTCCTTGTGCTACATGTTCAGTGCACACAGGGGCAGCCTGGATTCCCACCAATGCAGCAGGAAGCAGGCCCAGGAGCGCAGGCGGTGGAGCAGCGCGCTGGCACACTGCTGCGAGCATCACGGGTTGGATGGCAGCGATCTGCCTGCAGGTCCCACCTGGCACAGGGCTGGAGCCAGGCTGACAGGTATCTGCTTCAGTCTGATCAGACTCGTTCCTCAAACGCGAAGCAAACCTCCATGTGTTTGTGCCATCTACCTGCTTCTGAAATAGGGATAGTGCTACCTTAGGGAAAAGAAGTTCCTGCTGGTGAAGACTTGCTTGGAAGGAGCCTCAAGCAGTGTCACAAAGGGGGCCATGTGCCTCTGGAACCGTTTCACATGGGTAGAGCAATTCCAAATGTTTGTGTTGCATCAGTTCTGCAAATACTCTTTGTAACAGTACATAAAAGATACAATACCTGCCAACATGAGCTTTGTAAAGAGAGACCGTTTTCTTCTGTTGACTAATTACCCAGTGAATATATTCAGTCTGAAGAGACACTTCAATAATTTAGCAGGCATGTGCCAGGTAATATAGGAGCTTTTGTCTTACTAGTGGCATAGATCTTGAATTGTGTAAGGCAATCTCTGGCTTTATGTGTTCAAGGAAGTGTTTCGTACAGCTCCCTGTATCAAGTGCCACTGAAAAGCAGGCCTAGATAAAAGATTAAGGTAATGCTCCTAACTCTGAAAAGGGAAACTTTACCCTTTACTGTCCAGTGTATCTTTTGCAGGCAGTAACTGCTTTATATATGTGAAACACATGTATGCTGTGATCCAAAAATGAGCATGTTGAAACAGAAAAAAGCTGAAAACTGCCTGTTAAACACCCGAGTCAGTCTTTTTCTCTTCTTTTACTTCATGGTGTAGTAACAAATGTTTTTTAGTTTAGTTTTCAGCATGTTTTCTGTCATTAATGTTTCTCAAATGTAAGTTGCTACCAGTGCTGCACTCTTTGCGTTGCTGGACCAGATGAGGAGAATGGCAGTGTTCCGTTCCTGGGAACGCTGTGCAAGCAGAACTCAAGCAACAGATTTTCTTCAAACCCTGTCTCGGTATTTAATCAGAGTTGTGCCTTCTCCCATAGAATTCTCAAGTTCAAATGCTCTTTTCTGAGCCACTGCCAAAGGGTTCAATCATCTTTCTCTGCTGGCCTACAACACAGCAGCTGATCCACAGCAAGGGAAGATGCTTTTTGTATGAAATAGGCCGTGGTTATTGTCCTCAGTGAGTGGACAAATAACGCAGTAGCTTAAACTGGAATCTAGCTAAGATGTTTACTTGCTATAGAAAAGGCTGCTTATTCTCAAATGGCCAAAGCTGGGCTTAGAATACTATTTTTTTTCTTTTTTTTCTTTTTTTTGGAAGGACAGCTGTCTGCCATGCTCCCTCTGTAACAAGGAGTGGGGTTATATGGTCTCAAAAGGACAGATATCACTTACTGACAGGTAATTGCTTTCTGCAGACATCCAACTCTTTTCCTTTGAGATCTCCTTTTTCTACATAATGTTCATTCGTGGTCCAAATCAGCAGGGTTTCAGACAGTAATTAGTTGTTTATGCATTAATGTTTAATTTATGGACCAGTTTCTATATGTAAAGAACAACTTCACATCTGTTGAAAGTTGTCAGACATCAGCGTGTAGCATTTCAGAAACGCATTCACTGGGTTGAAACAGCTTTTCACAAAAACACAGAAAGAAGGGAAATGTCTGTTAAAGAGAACAGCTTAGTAAAACCATTTTCACTGAACCTTTCTTTTCTTTTGAGCTATTGTTTAAACACAGGCTGTGTGATATGGTTTGAGCTGTTCTCTGATGCTGACCTGTGTCTTTCACAATGGCTTAGGTCATCCAGTTCATCATCTGAGCACCTTTCTTTGGTGGTCTTTCCAGCAGCAGTGGAGAAATGAAAGAAGATTGAAATCTCCAAAGTGTTGTGAACATGGCTTGTCTCGGGGAAAAGTTCCGGTTGGGTGTGGGAGCACTGGAAGGAGCTGGGCAGCATCAGTGAGCTTTGACCTCCTGTGGTCTAACACCGTGCTGCCCTTCTGTGGCTGTGTGGTGACTGAGGTTTGTTTATATTATTTTATTTTATTTCTTTTTTTTTTTTTTTGAAGAGGGCATACCACAGGCCTTTCAAGATCATGTAGAAGCTGGCATCATTGTGCCCAAAGTTCAGTCCAGGTAACTGTGTTTTCTTTTTAAATACCTTTCTGGGCTCCATGGAGATAGATTTGTATCCAAGGCTGATATGTTGTTTTGATGTCTAGACAGTTCAATTGTGTTCACATCCTGGGCAGAGCCACTGCCCTGCAACGAATCTTTGCTGCCTGGTGTTTGAACAGAGTAGACCTGGTAACTAGAAGGCTTTCAGAGTTTCTAACCAAATCTCTAAAGAAGGCTAATTAGACCTCATGCTGACCATCTGTGGGTTTTTGTGTGCACTACTCTATACTTGGCAGTTTCACTGTAGGCATTAAATATCGTCTAGAAGTATCAGTGTTTGTTTGGAAGGGGAATATTGGGATAGATGGATTATTTGTCTCATTAGATGCGGCAAGGCAGAGATCTGTATTATTAAGGTCTAAAATACAGCAGTCTGGGAAAGAGAACACCACCGGATTGAGGAGGTGATCCAGATGACTGAGACCATCTTCATCTGTGGGACATGAGATAGAAAGAGACTGCCTGAGGTCTGCCCCAGTGCTGTTGGTGTGTTCCAGCTCTGCAGTCACTGTAGCTGTTAAGAATGTCTTTTATGCATCTACAACTGTGCTGTAAATCCCAGAGCTGAGACACCTTGTTGTTTGTTTTAGTTCATCCTGACTGTTCTGTGTTTGGAGGGGGTGGACAGTTCCTCCTCAGTTTGTTCTGTGATGCCACATGCAACTCCATGAAAAGGTCATGAGATGTGGCCCTGTCAGCTCTGGTAAAGATTGTTAGGAACCTTCTGCCATTTTCTTTCTGTCTTTCCTTCTTTCTTTTTTCTTTTTCTTTTTTTCTAAATCACGAATTACCACTTAGTTTTAACATAAAAGCTCAACAAATATTTTGGAAAAAAAAAAGAAAGAAAGAAAGAAAGAAAAGTTGTTTCAAAATGTCTGAAATTTTCTGCTTCCTTCCTTTAAAGAACGTGAAATTGTTACTTCCTCATTTTAAAATGTAGTTTATGGTTTTTAAAATGTTAACAAAAGTTTGAAATCACAATTAATTTTTTCCCTAAGTACAATATTAAATTTAAATAATGAACACATTTGTTGAACTAGTTTGAGCTGGAAGCTTTGCAGCTTGACTCAAATGGAATGTTTTTTTTTTTTTCTAAAGAAAATAGAAATGTAGGGAGGATACTGCCTTCTTTACACTATGTATCCTAGGAAGCTGACTTTGAAAGTCAACAACCTAAATGGACCGAAGAACCATCATCCCTTGAAAAGCAAGGGTTACATCCCTCATGGCCAAGACATCATGATAGTGATGATGATAAAAATGTTTGGTGTAGATTCCAACACTGTCAGCAAAGAAGTCACCATTTTCATCACTCAGAAAGCCTGCCTAGCTTCCTGCTGTCATACTGTGTCAATTCCCACTAGCAGATCCAACCAGAATTCCTTCGTCCCCATTGCATTGTCATTCCTGCTCTCCAACAAGCTTTGCCATGGCTGGGTATAGTCTGTCTGGCTGGGACATTTACACACACAAGTCCCCAGAGGTGACCTGTGAAAAACAACACATCGCAGACCACAGAGGAGAAACTCCCCAAGAGCAGGATAACCAGCACCACTTTGTGGATACCAGCATGGGTGAGTGTAGGCCTGACAACTCACAGTGCACTGCAAGACATTCAACAGACACCTAGTGAAGCTCCTTTCCTTGCAGACCCAGTCATCTGTGCTCCCAAGCACGTGCTTCATTCTTCCCCAGCTCCTACTTCTGGATCTGGAACTTGTTTCAATGACAATTTCCGCCCAACAACCAGAAAAGTTCTGAACATCAGTTGGGACCACAATTTCAGCAGGGCTTGCCACTAGCTGTTCCCCACCTGCCACCTCCCAGGCAGGAATTCAGCACTGAAGGACTATTTTCTATTTCTTGCCGTCTTGACCCATTTCGGTCAAGGATATGCTACCAAACAGATGCTTCACAGCCACACCTGTCAGTCCCAACCATGGTCTCAGCATGCAGGGAAGCTGTAACATGTATGCTAAGTGCCAGAGCATGTGGAAGAGAAAGTGCCAAGCTACCGTGCTGCAGCTGAGCCTAGTCTGGGATACCTGTAGGGAAAATTGATGGTGAGGGTACCAGTGGGCTGCAGGGAATCTCACTGCCACAGCTCATTTCTTCTCATAGCTGGGAACAAAGGAAGCACTGACAGTGGCAGCATCCAGTGGTTGAAATCCAATGGATTTTGATTCCTAATGCTGCCTATTGACCCTGTGAAGTACAAGACTGGAGGAAAGGGGAAAAGAAATAGCAAGCTCTGGGCACATACCATCAATAAAGAACAAAGCACATTGCTCCAGTCTATAGAATGTCCATATCCATGCAGCATCCTGTTGTGTTCTTTCATTGTAGGTCACTTGCATCATTAAAATAGATCATTCTGTGTCAACTAGAGTGAATGGCCTGCCTGTATGCAACTAGTGTAGCCAGCAAAGGAAAGAGCTTGCTCAGCATCCTCATTTCTGAAATATTTCAGAAGAGAAAATAATCCTATTGGAAGATTCCTACTAGTGCAAAAGCCTGTTCAAAGAGTACTCCTGATTTGGAATGTCCTCTATACAAGTATTTTATTCAAAGTGGCCTGAAGAGAAAGAGTTTTTATTTTTTAGTTCTCATTGCAGCAGCTCTGAGTTAAGCAATGGTCATGGTGTGTTCAGGGCACCAAAGCAGAAAATCAGACAAAGGGCCAGATGCAGAATTTCCTGCTATAACCTAAACCAAATGCCACTGAATGCAACTTCCCTCAAGATCTCCCTGCTACACTGCTGCTCACAGCCTAGCTGGTGGCCAGCATCCAGACTCAGCATTAGTAAAACTAACAAGCCAAACTGTTCCCACAGTAAGGCTCTTGCTCCTGAGCTAACTTGTTTAACTGCTGAGCATCTGAAAGACGTTTCATCGACTTGTTGCAGTAACCAGTGAGCAGGTATCCATGACAAATCCAAGAGCACTGCTCTACAGCCATGAAGTCCTGGCTGAGCAGCAGCAGAAAACAAAGAAAGCTCAGAGCTCCACAGTAGCACCGCTCCATTTTAAAAATAAAGCCCATCCATTTCTTAAGAAGTGAGGGACATTCTTCAATGGCTTTCAAATCAGATGTGTGATATCTCAACACAGTTCTCCCAAAGGAAGAAGGAGAGATGTACACAAGGACAGTGCCACAGAGCCTCACTGGCATCTGCTCTATCCACCTCTGCCAAGGGAGGGACAAGAACAGGGAAGGCGTAACAGAGAGCAAGGAAGGGGGCTGGCTTTTCCTCTGCAGTGAGTTTGCTGCTCTTTCCACTTTAATTCTGTTCTTGCACTCCCAGGCACACAACTGCCTCTGCCATAATTTTTCTTTCCTTTAGACAGTGACTGCTTCTATGGTTCTGTACCTGTTTGGTCTTACAGTGCCTTTGCTTAAGGTTTTCGACAGAATACAGGATGCTTGGTTTTGTGATCTACAGCTGCTCTGTGTCAGGTCTCGGATATACTGCTGCTGAAGTCCACTGGGAGGAGCCTTTGTGTATCAGTTCTGTGTAAGCCTTGAGGAATATGTTAATGTAAGTAGAAATACATTAATGTAAGCAAAAAGTCAGTGTGTTGCTTAACTATGCTGAACTATCATAAAATTAATCTTTTCAATCTGTATTAGAATAGGATGTTCTGGATTTGCAATGCAAATCATATAAATCAGGAGTATGACTTTTCTTTCAGCCTCCATGTTGATTTACCAATGTAGTTTTGGTTCTTAATAACTACACAGGAGTAAGTAGAGCTGTACAATATCACGTATCAGATCCGTGTTCCTGTCTTCTGTGACTTTTTGCCTGCAGCCTCCTCTGAGCTTTGTGCTAAGTGTTGTCCAGCGTTCCCCAAGGCAGCTTTGTAGCTTGATACATCCATCTCTGCTGGAGTTCTTGTTGACCAAAGCTTGAAATGTGCTCTTCTCAGGTACTCTTCTCATTGTAACAAAACCACAGGAAGATGTCAGCAAACTAGCTCTGCCAGGCTCCTACAGTTTAGATCTGGTGGCTGGATTTAATCTGTTGGTGTTTTGGGGAGGATGACTGCTTATCCCAAGAAAGAGGGAAAATGTTATATATTACAAACATATATATAAAATATAAATGTATATATATAAAATGTATTTCATATATAGAGAATATGTATACATAAGCTCTTATAAAGCTACCCTTACTTTCTCTTCTCCTCCCTGCTGTGTTTGTGGTAACAGCTCATCAGAGCCTGTGCTTGTAGCAGCTGTACCATGAGACAGGAGATTTCCCTTCCCATACTGCTTTCCAGGGTGTGGCAAAACAAAGCCACGCTCCCCTCACTGTGCCAGTGGTACTGTGGGATTTGAAGTGTTCACTAAGCACAGGTTTAATCCTAATGTCTTTCTTCTGTTCTGACTGTAGAGAGATTCCACTGTCGTCTCTAGGAAAGAAGAGGAACTGGCCTTCTTCCTGTGAGAGAGATGGAGCTAAGTGAAGAGCAAAAGAGAAGGAAAAATGTGACATTTTTCTTCTGATGGGTGTAAGCATTGAGATCTGAGATACTCGTGGCAGCTTTTGAGAACTCTGGGAACCTTGCCTTCCTTGCAGAGGAGTCTATGAGCATGATTTGAATCTTTACTACCATTTGGAGCAGAATGAAGCTCTGTTAAGGGACAGTGACTGAATGCCAACTGGGCTGTTGTTAGCTCAGGCAGCCCAGGAGGCAGCTGATGTGCAGCTTGTGATGGAAGCATGCAGGCAGACGGGGAGTGACTCAGTGTCACAGAGGTGCAGCCTCTGGGTACATTCTGACCCCAAAGGTGCCCCCTGGGCTGGCTGCTGTGCTGGCTGGGCAGGCAGCAGTGGCACATGGACACACCACCGTGTGGAGCACACAGGCTCCAGGAGTTCCCCTGACCCTACCTTTAGCAGAAGGGTGCTAACACATGGGTGGTGTGGGCAGTGCTGGCTCAGTTCCATCTTTCTTCTATAGCAATCAATGGGAACATGTCCTAGTGTTGAAGCCTGGTGCTTTAGGAGTGAAAGGCTTCATGGTTTTACTTGGCTTTTTTTTTTTTTTCCATTTTATGAAGTATAGGGTGCTTAGAACTATGGAAGCAGTGCAAGAAAAATATTAATGAATAACTATGGAGAGCAGACATTAATGCATTCCTTTCTCTTGAAATAATTGGCTTTTCTCTACGGGCTCCGTAGAAGAAAAATGTCAGCGGGGTCTGAACCTGCGCTCGGAAGCCAAAGCAGATGGAGATTTAGTGTCCTCAATGGTGTTCTTGCTAAAATGTTACCTCTGCACTTATCAAGTGGCAAAAAATCTTTTCTCTGTCAAGTGATAACACTGTAACGGAAGGGTAAACCCGAGCAGCTGGTACAGCTCTCCAGGCTCCAGCTGATGGGCTGCTGGGTCGTTGAGGCCTCGAGTAGAAGGGGATTTCTGGGACCCCCACACATCCCAGCTCCAACCAGTGGCAGGGGGGAGAAATTAAAAGCGTGGATTTGGAGGCAGTGAGCAGCCTTCAGCTTTTGTTTTCCACAGCTCTGAATGGAGGATGTGCAGGGCTGAGGGGCTGCACACCCCGAGGGGAAGCACAGCTCCTCCAGGGGCTGCACACCCCGAGGGGAAGCACAGCTCCTCCGGGCCGGGGCTGGGGGCAGGGTGTCAGCGCGGGGCAGGGCCTCCACTGCCCCATCCCTGGACGGACCGAAATGTCAGAGAGGGGCTGAGGAGAGGGACCCGTCGCTGGAGGAATGGGGGCTGCCCAAGTCCAGGAGCCCGGGCACCGCCGCAGGTTAGCAACTTGGGACCTCTCTTTGGTGTTTAAGGGCTAAAGCCGCGTCCAGCGCTCGCAGCGCGTCGTTAGGGACGGGGGAGGTGACCCGGGCGCTCGGCCGGGCGGGCGGTGAGGCGGGCTGTGGCAGCGGCCCCTCCCCG
>WBMW01006209.1:276670-534721 GCA_013396635.1 Penelope pileata | reverse complement strand
CGTCGCTTCCAGGCAGGGGGTTCTTGTTGCGGGAGGAAGGGGCCGGCACCATGCACACCGTGCAGAAGGACACCACCTTCACCAAGATCTTCGTCGGGGGGCTGCCCTACCACACCACCGACTCCTCCCTCAGGAAGTACTTCGAGGTCTTCGGGGACATCGAGGAGGCGGTGGTGATCACGGACCGCCAGACGGGCAAATCCCGCGGATACGGCTTCGTAAGTGCCGCTCTTCGCCCTGGGCTGCGCCTCTGCTGCTGCACGGGGGGCGGCGGCCGCGCGCGGACAAAGGCAGCGCCGTGCTCTGCCCGCACCGCCCCGCGCCTCCCTGCTCCCCCCAGAGCCTCCGAGGATCGGGATGGGCTCTGCCAACTTCCTAAAGGAGCGGTGGGAACGCGGGGAAGCCGCTGTCCGGAGCCCGGGGTGCTCTCCCCGCTCCGCTGTGCGCGGGGCTCCGGCCCGAGGGCGCAGCGGCCGCTCCGCTCAGCGCCTGTTGCTACAAACAGTGCTGTGCTCCGTTCCAGGTGACCATGGCGGACAGAGCCGCGGCTGAGAGGGCGTGCAAAGACCCCAACCCCATCATCGATGGCAGGAAAGCCAACGTGAACCTGGCGTATTTGGGAGCAAAGCCAAGGAGCATTCAAACTGGTGAGGTGCCCGGAGATCACATCTCTGTTAAAGCAGCTCGCGGGGCCGGGATGGAGTTGCTGGGGCTGGGTGCATCGGATATGGCACTGCCCGCTCATCCCTCCTGGCTTTGTTGGCTGAGGACACAGTGTAGTCACGTTGCCTCTCCTCCGCCTCTGCTTACTGATACCTGTTACACTGTTACTGTGCACCCAAGTTCATAGAACTGAGCTGAAGCCGCTTTCTCCCCTGGCCGATCTGTTTCCCTGCTCTCCCCTTTGTTACGTCAGTGGCAGCAGTGAGATCCATTTCATTGCTCTGCTCTCAGGTTTAATTTTCCACGCGGTACCCAGCATAAGATAAGGCATTACACCCCATTGTCTGCTCTGATAGCAGCACTCACACTGCTCCGTGATCTGCAATCCCATCTGGTCTTTGCGCATATCACACGCTCATACTGAAGTTAACTTGCTTCTAAATGGGGCTCTGAATTTGCTCACGTGCACAGCACTCCAATATGCGTGGTCCGAGGTAGTGTGCACACCGTGAGCCAAATGGGATCATGGATGCCATTCATTAATATCTTTTTTCTGAACACTTTTTTTTTAGGTTTTACCATAGGTGTGCAGCAGCTACATCCGGCCTTTATCCAGAGACCCTTTGGGTAAGTGGCTGTGTTTCTTAACAGTCGGTTTGAAATCAAATTCATGAATCAACTTCCTCATTATTTAAAATGCATGAAAAAGCCTTAGCTGTACAGAGTGGGGAGTTTCAGCAGCTGTTGTTAATGCTTGGAGTGCTTTAGTGCTGATGGAGATTTTAGGAGTTTTGTGCATTTGTCAGCTTTCATATAATTCCCCAAGATCCCCCTTTATCCTCAGTAAGTCTTAGTCATAATAAACCCAGCGCGTTGCTGGCTGCTTTGCCAGCTTCAAGAATTCACAAGAATTCAGATAAATGGAAAATAGTTTCTCTATTGTAGTGCTTAAGGTGTCAAAACAATTAAGCAAATTCTGTTCTCATGTTTCTCAAATAAGATTCGCTTCCTCTGCGCCGTTTCCCACGTAGTGGTGCTTAGGGTACAGTTTTATCCTAGAAAACAAATTGCATTGGAAACAAAGTCTGTTACTTAATGAAAGTAACATTAGGTCAAAAATTGATTTTGGACAGATGTTATACAAGGCTTGAATAGTCTGCAAAAGTGGGCTTTTGTCTGCTGTTTTCAATAGCTTATACCATCCCTACTCGGTCAGAAAAGTCCTCTTTTTATACGTCTAATAGGATCTGGCAGCTGCTCGGGAAAAGACAAGTGTGCTTCACGAGAACAATAGTGACTGTCATACTGCCTTCATTTAACTGTTTAATGATTGATGCAGTTCTTTTTTTACAGCATTTCAGAAAGTGAATATTGATAGGGTTTTTTATTATTATTTTCTAAGAGCGTTAAGAAAGAAGGTGCATTTTTTGAAGCTTTTGAGCACTGCTCTGTTGTGGTTTTTATGTGACTAATATAAATAGATGGGATTTTGGCCTTTGTCGACAGAAATATTTCATCCCTTTCCCGTTCTCTGTTCATAGCATTTCTTTTGCCTTTTTTGAGGGACAAGGGGGAAATAAAAGAGGAGCTAACAGCAAAACAAAAACTTTCACTCCTCTGCTCTCGTGCCTGCAGTTGCCAACTGCCTGGGTAATCTCATTCCAATGAGTTTATGGATGTAAGGGACTGTGTTGCCACAATAGTGCACGCCCAGTGTATGTGTGTTGTGTACAGTTCAAACATGCCAGTTCTCATAAGTGGTTACAGCTCTGCTGGAAAGACTTGAGGAACATCTGTCATGGAACAAAGAGGGTTTTTTGTGAGAGCCACAGTAGTCCAAGTAGACAGGCTGCAGCTCCTTCAGAGCTATGGGGAGCTGCAGGAGCTTTCTTAGCCCTGGATGTAGGCACCACCTCTAAGATGTGCCTTTTGGAAAGCCTGTGGTGTTCACAAGAGTGCACAATAGAAGTTGATGATAAAGCCCAGCATATTATGAGGTTTTCCATGTGCACCAACAGAAAAAAGCAAAAAGGCAAAGTGTGTTCCCCTTGCAGACAATCTGCTACCCAGCAGCCACAGCTGTGCTGCTGTGGAAGACTTTTTTTTTTGAACAGTTTGCTTTTAGCTTTGTGTACAGAGAAGTATGTGATCAACTGACTGAGGTGTTTCTTGTGACCTAGACAGTTACTGTTCCAGTTCTCAGGCATTGGTTTCATCATTAAACCAGCAGAGCCGCTGTTAGCGCGTGTAGCGGAGAGCACCATAAATTATTTATCAGTTGCCAAGAGACAGGAACCAGGAGACTGGAGGGGTGGAGAGGAGGGGATTGTATATCATTATTTGCAAGCATTGGTAAACATGAATTTCATTGCATTCAGTCATTGCTGGAGCAGAATCACTAGGAATGAGGGTTTGGCAAAATGTGGAGGCCTTTACCTGAGCACCACGACTGTGGCTGCTCTGTGGCTTCTGAGCAAAGCATCAGGTGCTCAGCCAAGCAGCAGAGCTGGCTGCCAGTTTCCCCTTGGTCTCGTCAGTAGGGCAGCAGAAAAAAGAACCTGCCAGGCTCCACTCTTACATTCCTTGAACGTACAATTTCCTTTTCCCTGTGTGGGATTTGGGGATGGAAGAGGAGTTTATCAGGGTCTGGCAGACTTTAGAAGTGTGACCAACTTGCTGCTGCCCATTTGCTGTCCACGTTGTGGAGCGGATCCTGACCTTCTCCAGACAGAGCTCTCTGGCTCCTTGGCTTTGCCACACATAAGATGCTGCAGCTTCTGCCTCTGCAAAGTGTTTGCATCCAGGGATTGGCATATGGTTTCTGGAAGGTGATTGATATGGGACGCGGGGTACCAGATGTGCAAGCTGGACCTGACAAGGAAGAAATGAATGAACTTCAACTGTGGGGCAGCTAAATAAGAGAAAACCAGCCAGTCACATTCAAGCCACAAAATGCAGATTTTGGTGAAACTTAAAAGGAATGGAAACTATGAAAATTACCCAAACATCAGTGATGATTATTTATAAACTGAAGGCTTCCCCCCAGCCCCAGGGACCCAAACGCAGCTGTAAATATTGCCCAGAGTATGTGGAACAGAAAGAGAAACCATGAGAAACCTCTCTCCTTCCTCCTGTCCTGGCAGGGGAGGCACACGCGCAGCAGACAGCACGGAGTTGGTAGTAAATCCTGTTTTGAGAAGTAGTCTCTGGGCTGTCGTAACCGGAGCTGCTACCAGCAACACGAGGCGAAGGATGTGGCTGTGTCAGGGTGACTCAGATCTGGCTTCTGGGGTTAGGGAAGCAACCTCGGGCCTGGGGGCTCAGTCTGTGGCTTGCAGGTTACACATGGCTTGGAGGTAGGTGGCAATGCCATAGCATCTGCCTGCAGTTACCCACCAGCATGGAGCTGTATGTGTGTGACCAGAGCGGGGGAAGACTCAGCAAATGGAACTGTCTCTTACTGAAGAAATGTTGAGAAACATCTGAAGCGTCCTGGAAGCTGCTAGGAGCACCTGCATAGGCCATCTGGAGAGTGTGGTGATGTGGCAGAGCTGCTTTGTGTCCCTGTCATGTTCTTCTCCTCTGGGACCCTGGTGCCCCAGGCCAGCTTGAGCCCTGCAGGAGAGGGGATTCCCTGTTTCTCCTCTTCCCAGCTGAGCTTTCAGCTCTGGATGCGGGCAGCACATGGCAGCCACATTCCTGCACATTTGCTGTGCCTCAGCAAAGGAACCATCTGTGTGGGAGATCTACCAGTGGCTGAGTTAAGTGACTGAGCTCTTGGAAACACATCGCTGCCTCTTGCAGCGAGATCCAGCTCTTTCCATATCTGCACATAGGATGCTGTTGCTCCAGAGACCTCACTTCCCATCCTTCTGCAGTCACTTGATTTTTGCTGGTCCATGGTCTCAGGCAACGTTGGAAATGGTTAGATCTGAATTTGACACTTCACGCATTGATGCTGCTGTAGTTAGAAAGTGAAGGAAGTCCCCCTTTGAGTCAGCCCAACTTCCCCTGCAGCTGTTTATCCTTAAAACTTCTCTATTGGCTTAAAAATAAAAGGAAACAAACTTTCATCTTTCTGTGGTTACGCTGGTAGAAAGGTGTGTGCTGTCCCCGCTGTGCTGGGGCTGTTGGCTGGCACCCCCAGTGCTGCCTTCCCACTGCACCCCTCCCAGAAGCTGTCCTGCTGCGGGACCCTCGGCTGTTCCTCTGGCTGCCAGGAGCTCCCTTGGGGCTGGCTCACCCGGCACCTGTTGTGTGTCGTGTGCCAGTAACATGAAAGCTGCCGGGGAGGGGGGAGGGGAGTGATTTCCTAAGGAACATTCAAATCCATTTTCCAAATGGCTTCAGCTGCTCATTCTCAGGCATGCTTACTGCTATTCAGACATGCTTCCCAGTCAGAAAGAGCTCCTTTTTTGTTGTTAAGAACAGAATTGTATTTATAAACAGATCTGATGGCTTTGCAATTTCTCTAAGACATCTACTTCAGGATGGCAAATGCTGGTACTGGGCCCCGAGACCCTTGGCTGTACAGCTGCAGTGCTGAGCTCAGGACAGCACTGGCCCTTTGCAGGGGCTGTTGGTTCTGGCTGTCCTGTGCCATTCTGGTGTGCGTGAAGGAGAGCAAGGCCAGGCTGGCTCTGTCTCATTAACACTTGACTTGAGCTGTGCCCTCTCTGCACGGCTCCGTCGGTGTCTGTGGGTTTGCTGTGCCCCCTCCCAAAGCAGCAGCAGCAGCGACTCAACTCTCTGGCTGCAAGGAGCTGGGGAGCGGCGGATGTAAGCGTGTCCTGTTCTGATCTGCTGCCACTCAAATCCCAGTGCAGCAGATCCGTGCACGTGCCTGAATTTTCAGAGCAGCCCTGCCTGTTCTGATCTCATCTTTCTTGCGCGCAGCTGCTGGCGCGCTGGTCCCTAACTTTGTGGCATTAAACACGTGTGCAGTAATTCGGGTGATAAATGCAGCTCTGAGCAGCAGCTTCTGAGCTGGGGACACCAGTGAGGGAACCAGACAGTTGTGCTGATAATTTGGTAGCAAGGACACTAGGTCACTTCTAAATATGACTTCCATAAAGAGCTCATTCCCCACAGATGGGAGCAGGCTACATACCAGAGCTAAATATACTTTATGATCACAAAAGATGAAAAGTCCTGGACCTCAGAGTTAAAAGTGAGTCTCGTATTTCTCAGTCTCCTGTACACAGGATCACAGTGACCCCTGCGATTCCCTCTGGGTGTCAGCTCTCCTGTGCCATGGCAGAGCCCGGCGAGGCCACAGCCTGGCAGTCCTGGGCCTGGGGGCCTTGGGCATGTCCATGAAGGCATCACTGGCAGGAGAGAGCACCCAAAGCAATTAAAATCAAATTTCTTTCTTGACTAAGAAATCACTTATTTTATCAGTTATTTATTTCTGATTTAAAAAAAAAAAACACCTTTATCATTTTTTCTGTAGTTAAAGCATTCTGCTTCAGGATACTTTGTATATCTGAGAAAGAGCTTTGATTAGTTAAAATCATCAATGCATTTAAAGACAGTGGAAGGAATCATATGAAAAGAAGTCTGTTAAAATGGAGTCAGTTAAAAGTAGGCAACTCTAATATATATATATAAGACTTTAAAGATGTTTCTGCAGCTTTTTTTCCGAATTGCAGAAGAAAATGGGGAAGCTTAGTCAAGGTGGAATTCCTGGGGCTTCCTGGAAATTAATTTCTCAAAGCCTGTAGTTTTCCTCCTGTGTGGACGCGATGAGTTCTTCCTGGCTTTCTCCCACTGCTGCTGAAGGCTCCTGCAGTGTCCTGGTGCAAAGCACTTTCTGCTGCTTCTGTTGGTTGGTGTCTGTTTGGGCTGTGCTGATAACTCACAGCAAGGGCTTTTTCCCTCTCTGGATAGCTGACGAGTTGCGGATAAACTTCCATGTGGCTGTTCCTTGGTGCCAGATGGCTCTTGTTTCAGGCTGATGTTATCTCCAGCTCTGCTACCTGAGTGGTTTTCAGCCCCCTTCTCCAAAACTATTTTTGTTTTTCCCCAACATGCCTTTGGTTGGGGTTACTGTTAACTTTTCTTTTTCCTATGGGTGTGGGGGAAGTGAGATGCAGAGGGTGAAGCTGTGAATTGTTGATCCTGGTTAACTGGTGAGCTCAGGATGTTGATCTCAGGCTCTTGGTTAAGGAAAAGAATTAGATCTCTGTGAGGAGATGCATTCTCATCTTTGAAGACAACCTCATTTTCTTTTTAATTTTTTATTTTTCCACACCTCTGCACTGGCTGTGCTTCCTGGGCGAAGGCGTACATGGCATTTCTTTTTATTTGTTTCTGGGGGATCCACCTTCATTAGTTTGCAGCATGAAGTCAAGCTGACACTGTGAAGTGATGGCACTGCTGGGCTGTGTTAGGTTCTCAGCTACTGCAGTGCTTCCTGGTCCCTATGTTTTTTTCCTCCTGCCAAAATTAGATCAAAGTCATGAATACTCAAAGTTGGCATTTGTATTTCTTAAGCAATAGTTCTGGTAGGCTTTGCAGTCAGTAGCGGTTATCACTGAATCCTGCAGTATACCCACTATTTCCTTTGTCCTGGCTCCTGCCTGGGGCATTCTGTGGCAGCTGTTCCTTGGTCACTGCCAGCAGTGTGCTGAGGTCCTTGTCCCAGCGGGGCAGCAGGACACCCAGCCATGTACCTGTTTGCCCGAGCTGCTGTGTGAGTCTTCCCAAAGGGCCGGAGGAGGAAGAGCAGAAGACAGACAGGCAAATTAGTTACAATATGAGCAGAAATTTGGGTTTTTTTGGTGCTATTCTGTATTTATGTTACAGTATAGCAGAAGAGGGTAAATAGCCACAGTGCTGCGGGGTCCATCCTTGTGTTTTTTGAAGCTGGCTCACATAGCAGGCTGATGAGGCAGAAGCCGTTGACATTTCAATGTTTGCCTTAATCAGCTTTAATAGGGACATTTCAGGATTCAGAGGTTTGTCATGTCAGTGGCTGAAGCCCAGCCCATGCCAGTAAATGCTGATGGACTGCAGAGTTTGTCAGTGCAGAATGAATGTCCCAATCTGCACCAAACTGCTCTGCATCGTGTTTGTATCTGAGAACAGGACATGAACGTGTCACATCTCTGCAGCCTGGCACTGTGGCTGCAGGTATTGCCTGGCTGCCAGTGTTGCACCCAGATTTGAAGTGCCCAAGTGGCTCCTCGAGGTGAGCACATGCTGTCTTGGGATTGTCCTTCAGGAATGAGTTATCGGGGCATCAGTGATGGCAGGGTGTCTGCACGTTGCTCATACCACAGTGGTGTTGCAGCACTGCTCCTGGACTGCTGCTGCTTTCCTTGGCAACACTGGGGTTTGTCCCAGGGCAGCTTCTGTCTGATGCACTCAGATTCATGAATTCATTCTCTTCATCCCCGTCACCCAAGCTGTGCTTGGAGGTGTTACTTCAGCACAGGCAGTTTTTACACTTCTGCAGTTGGAGCCCGGCATCCCACGGCATCATCGCTGGTGCTGTGTGCCCAGAGGGCTCGGTCACATCTGTCCATCCTGCCATCACGTGCTGGGGCTGCGTGGGTGTCCCTGTAGCAGCTGATGGATCAGCTCTAGTGGAAATGGAGGCCAAATTCCTGGGGTCAAATGCTGGAGTTTGTGCCTGCGCTGGCAGACACAAAGGGCTCTGTTTCTTTTATTCTTCAAGGAATAAAGGGCTGGCCATGGCATTTGTGTGCTGATCTGTGAGGCTGCCAAGAGCCCCGTGCCCCTTCTTGTTTCCCAAGTGTTTGTGTGATGCTGTCTTGACAGAGGACTGCAGTTGTCTCCCACCTCAGCAAGGCCAGCTCCTGTCGTGTCTGGCAGAGCCCAAGGGGGTCGGGAGCTCCGGCTCTCCCAGACCCATGCACTTTGCAGGGGGTGCTCGTGACTCCTGCGTGGGAAGCCCTGCAGGATGGGGAGAGCTGAGACAGTGCAGATGGAGCAGAGTGTAGGTGTAAAGCTGACCTAAAATAATCAAATATATATAAGTGCATCTGAGATGAGCTCAGACAGAGCTGCTGCTGAGGGAGAGAGATGGGAGAGAGCCCCGTAAGCTTGTTTCTCTTCCTTGCTGTTTGGGCCTGTGGCCACCTGACGTGTCCCTTCCCTCTAGCTGCCCTCTGAACCCGGCCTGTGGCCCTGCTGGGGTGCTGGGCAGAGCCGGGCCTCTGTGGGTGTTACGTGCACACGTCTGCATGCAAAGCCACCCTGTCTGTCCCAGGCTGTCCTCGAGCCATGCTTTCCCCATTTGGGAGGCAGGGCCTCAGGGCAGCGGAGTGGCCTGGTGGCCACTGGCCTCACCTGATGCATTGGGACGTCCCCATGAAGCCCGCACAGAACGCGAGCTGCTTCTGTGCCACTGTGATTATTTCACAGGGTAGAAGCAGAGAGTGAGCCTGCGTCCCCTCTGCCAATGGCTCCGTAACCACGTCTTTTGTTGTGTCCCCTTGGAGCCTGGCTGCCGGGCAGGCATGGCACTGTGCCACGTAGTTGGGAGCGTGGGCAGGCCCAGGCCTCCTGCGCACCACGGCCGTGCCTGGGGCCTCGCGCAGCCTTCATCCGCCATTACTCCCACCACCAGCAGCACCTCCTGTGTCTGCTGCTTGGGGGTGACTGGGGGGGCGACGGCGATTGGTGATCACTTGGGTGACATTTTCTAATTGTGTATTCTAGATGAAGTTCCCTTCTGGCTTGCAGGACCCGTTGTGGGAGATGAGGAAAACTGAAGGGAAGGCATCTTAAAAGACAGATGTGACTCATTCTGGAGAAGTTCAGATTACAGTTTGACTTTTTGAAAAATACAGCATTCCAAAAGAGCTTTTTTTCTGAAAGATCTTCAGAAATAATGAAGGAGGAGAAAGTGTTTCAAGACCTTCTGTGGATGCTGAATGCAGCCAGCAGATAACTTCATTGCAACGCGCTGGCTTTGTTGTCTTTGTGGCTGCAAGTAATCCAAGTGCTCTTATCTTGGGTTGTGTGTTTTGTCTTGATTGATGGGTGAGTCACCATCTGTGCACCTAATTCAGAAGTCCAAACTCCGTAATATCCTTAGTGAAATTTCTAGCTAAATGCTGGAAACCCACAGACTGGAAGACTGTTATGCAGACGATTCTGGAGTTGGCGAGTGTTTTTCCAGTGCAGTGAACTGGTCTGTGATGTGAGCCTGTGTGTGTGTTGGGCTGGAAGCAGGGTACAAGAATACTTACTGTTGTCTCAGCTAATGGTGTTTTTTTATTCAAAGAGGCAGTGAAGAGATGGGTTTTTCTCTTGCTGAGAAGGGAGTGGTCCAGGATGTTGCGAGCTTGCTGTCTCTTTGGAGCACGCTTAATGGGGAGCCCTGTGCTTAGAGACAGAACCAACGTGCAGAGCTTCATGGGGACAAGTGGGGGCACAAGCCCTGGGAGCATGCACTCACATGGGGTGGTGTTCAGCTGGGTTTCCAAGAGGCTCTCAGCCCAGCCGGGCTGTTCTGCAGACAGGAGTTCGATGGCCAAGCCCAAGGAAGAGGCGCCTGCTGCTGCAACCCGATGCGGGCGCGAGACATTGAGGCCGAGGTCTGAGCTGGGGCGGGAGCTCTTGTTCTGATTCAGCCACGCTGGTCTTAATTTGGATCACAACTGCAGCAAAAATGATTCAGTGCATTTCTGTCACCTCATTTCATTCTCGTTAGTCACAGGGTGATATCGGGTACCGTGTATTTCTGGACTGAAGGGCTGTGAGCTCTCTCCCTGTGTGGGTCTGGAGTTAAATGGCCAGCATTTAACCTCCATTTAACCATCGAGGTGCTGCTCCCTGCCATGCATCCCGCCCCCAGCCTGGTGCTGCTCCTCTGGGCATCCTCATTTTGTCTGGGGATGCTGATTTCGGAGGCAGAGTGGCTGTGAGGGGAAGGATAGCTGTAATTCTCTCATAATGCAAATTGCCTAAAGTGTGTGAGTGGGAAAACAAGAGAAAATCAATATGCACACTTGTTCTGGGGAAGCCGTCCTCCTGCCTGAAGAGCAGTGAAAGCATCCAGTGCTGGCTGGAGAGCACATGGAGCAGCCCCACAGCTGCTGGCAGGGATGGCCCCAGGTGGGCCTGGGGGCACTGCAGGTGCTGGCTGAGGCCTGGGGTGGTGCTTGGATGGATGAGGGCAGCCTTTGGCCCTGCAGAGGCTTCCAGGCCCTGGTTGGGGGGTGCTGCTGCCACGATTCTGATGGGGATCAGATGGGCAGGTGGGCTCTGCCTGTGAGCAGCTGAACTCCACTCCGCAAAGTGCCTCAGGCACGCAGCAGCCTGCAGCTTGTGCAAAGCATGTGGGAGGCGTTTAAAAGTGGTCGTGTTGGAAAATGTGCTGTCACACACATCCACACAAAAATCCCCAAAATGCTTGAATCTGCATAAGCACGGCACAGAGTTTTACCTTGCTTTTTGTTTGCCAAAGTGAGTTGGGTTTGGGGTGGGGGGAAGGAGCTCTGGAGGACGGCTCTGGGTCACTGCTGTCACTCTGTGCAGTTGGCAGCCCTGCTCGTGCTGGGCACCTCCTGGGGCACGGGGCTCTGCTCTTTCGTGGTCACTTGCCTGTCACTAGCAACTACTTCAGCAGCCTCAAATCAGCCTTTTTGTGGGCCCTTCCTTCTATTTTTCCTTTTTTTTTTTTCTCTTCTTTAGCTCCTCGTTAGCAGTTTCTAGCAACCAAGTAGGCAATCCCTCATTACTCATCCCTGGGATGTCTTGCTCCATGGCGTGGCTCGGTTCTCCCAGCAGCACCCAGAGATGCTGAGCTGGTGGTCCCAGAGCACTGCCATGGGGCTGGGGGCTCTGACCCAGTGACCTCTGGGGTGAAGAAAACCAGAAGGAATATCTTGTGTTTTATGACAAACACCCTGTAGCATTGCCCTAAACATCCTGTGTTATGGAAACACCAGCCTAAATGTGTGCTAACTGATAACAGCAGGGAAGGCCCTCGGCTGTTCCCACCACAGCCATGGCAGGGTATGGGGAGGGGAGCGTGGAGCTGGAGGCCACGGGATGGCAACACGCAGCCTGGAGACAGCAGACCCCTCGCTGACCCTCTCCCTTTGCTCCCACAGACTCACGCCTCACTACGTCTACCCCCAAGCTATCATTCAGCCCAGCGTGGTGATCCCCACCCCCGTGCAGTCCATCACATCTCCCTACATCGACTACACCGCGGCCAGCCAAGCCTACTCCCAGTACACCACAGCTGCCTACGACCAGTACCCCTACGCTGCCTCTCCCGCCGCCGGCTTTGTGGGATACGGCTACACGGGCGCGGTGCAGCCCCCCATCACCGCCAGCACCCCGGCAGCGCCCGCCACCGCCTTCGTGCAGTACCAACCCCAGCAGCTGCAGCCCGACCGCATGCAGTGAGGCCCTGCCCACGCCGCCCCCGGGACAATCTTTTGCGATGGAAGGATACGACTAGGAGAGCAAAAGCATCAGCAAAAAAAAAAAACAGACACCCAACAACATGCAAAAGAAGCAAACGAGAAAAAAAAAAAGAAAAAAAAATCACCCTGACCCTTTATCCCATTTATTTAGGTGCATATCAATACCTAAGCTATTTATAGTGTTAAGGGCAAACCCTAACCCTTGCAGTCTGACTGTGCTCATGACAAAGGACTTCGGGTAAGTTTTTTTTTTTTTTGATCTGGACAGATCATGTCTTGAAGATGTTCTTAAAATGACTGATATGATTCACAGGAAAACTACAGCTCCTTGCACACGTCGCAGTCTGCTTCCATCACCTGTGGTCTTCTCTCTGGCCCCCACCCCATCTGCCCGCCCTCCTCACCCAAACCTGCAATTTTCTTATTTACTGTTGAGGTACAGAGGTACTCGGAGAACATGGAAAAAAAGCAATCTTATTTTTTGGTTGTACAAAAACTTTGTAATACTCAGAGATGCCTTACAGGAAAAAAGAAAAAAAAGAAAAACTATTTTTTAATATTTATTGCGATTTTATTCGCATGAGCTGTGAATTGCAGACAGAAGAATAGTAGTAAGTATCTGCCTTGTTTAATTCTCATTTTACTAAATTATTGTATGTAGGTAAAAGTTCCTAAGTAATTGCTGAATCACTTCAACATGCAAAAGGGAATATCAGCTTGAAGGAGAGCGGAGTATTCCTGTAGTCAACGCACTGTACTATTTTCTTATTGTAATTGTTACTCTGTTAAGACTATCTCAAATTTAGGTATATTTTTAAAATGCAAAAAAAACCCAACAAAAACAACCAACCAAGGATACCGAACATTTTGTCTACTTTGGTAGATCTTTTGTTACAATGCTGCAGCTATGGAGACATTTACAGTATTTATGTATTAGAGATTTGGGGCTGTTGGCCAGCAAAGCTTTAGGAGAATATTGTGGGTGGAGCAAAAGGAAAAAAGATGTTACGTCACTGAACAAAGGGGTAACCGTGACCTTTTCATGCCTATAACGCAACAGCCAAATAAAGGAAGAGAACAGGCAATGTAAGTTAAGTGCATTTCTACAAAGAACAGCAATAAACTATTTTAACTTTTAAAATGATTGAATACTGTTATGGAATCATGTTTGCTTCACTGGAGGGCATTAGGGAGTACCAAACCGACCTGCTGCTGGCGTTTGTCCATCACTGTGCCAGAGGGGCTGGGACACACGTCCCTGTGCTGCAGCACAGTGTGGTAGGACCTCAGCCCAGCACTGCATGGGCACAGCATGCACTGCTGGTCGCTCTGTGTCTCCCGTGTCACCTATGGCTCTTGGCTCGTGGGGGTTTCTGAGCTCAGGGATCTCCACGCTGGGGCCATGTGGCTACTGGTGCTCCTGCCTAGCACCAGGCCATCGAGCACACCCAGCCTGTACAGAGCAGAGTGGGATGAGCACTGCTGTCCTGTGCAGCTCTGCTGCAAAGCTGGACAGCTGTGACCCATCTCAGCCCAGAGCTCTCAGGAGATCACCAAAACAACTCCGAAATTGAGTCATGGAGCAGGCAGTGGTCTGCCCGAGACCTGTCTCTGGTTGGATTGTGGAGGTGCCTGCACCCCCTGAGCCTCCTGTGCATTACTCATATGGCCACCTGTGAGTTTACCTCACAGACCTGCTTTAGAAATTTGTTTTTCAGATTTTGACAACTACAAATGTCCAATATCTGTTTTTAAAAGCAAATAAAATGATTCTATTATTTGACCATGCCAGCAATCTATTTCATCTCTGCAAAGGCTATTGCAGGACTGGTGCCAAGAAGTCTTCGCGTCTTGGGCACCCGCCTATGTTCATGCTCAGAGGTGATGATGCCTAAAGCTGTTGTGGGGGAAGAGAGTGCCATAGGGTGGAAGCAGAGGGAGGACAGTTCTGTGTGCGATCAGCTGCCCTGGGGAAGTTAAGGGCACAGAGTGGGCATGTCTAATGTCATCAGTAGGCTTCAGAGTAAACAGCCCATCTAGATGAATGGAAACAGCTCATTCTTCCCTTGTTCATACTGCATGAGACTGCAGAGCCTGATGGTGCTGTTAGCCCTGCCCGGGGTTTTACTTACAACCACGCGGGTGACATTTATTTCCTTTTTAAGTAATTACTTTCTGTATACAGCCGGGGGGCTGCCAAATGAGTAAGAGCCGAGCACCGCGTGCAGCCCAGTGCTGGCGGGAGAGACGCCTGGCTGCTGGCTTTGAACTCCTGTCGGGGCGGGGATTATTCAGCAGTTCCTTCCCACTGTCATGAATGTCTCTGGGGGGGGGACAGATTTGGGGGTGGGAGCTGCTGTGCAGCCCTGCAGTGTCCCTGTCGCCAAGCCCCCACCCCACTGGGCTCTGCAGCAAGGGCAAGCACTGGCTGCTGCCTGCACCTAGGTGCCTCTCCCCAGTCCATAGGAAGACCGAGGCCTCTGAAGATTCATCTGTTGATGAAAATTAAGTGCCCAGTGTGTTTTAAAGTGAAAACAGTAATGATTTTCCATTTAGCTGGCTCTAATTTCCTGAAAGGTTGCCAACACTGCCAGAAAGTGAGGGCAGCAAGTGATGCTGAATAGCAGCACACCTCCCTCACCTGACACCCGTCCTTATCGACAGGGATTCCTGGAGCCCGCTCCGTGCACTCCAGGCTCATTTTGAGAAACAACAACCACGCCAACCCAGGGCCCCACCTGCCAGCCTCCTGCCTGCAAAAACCCAACTGGGGCATCACGGCTGGGCTGAACAACCATGAGAGCTACCAGCAAGTTTCCCAGGTGGAAGCAGGGCTGAGAGGGCAGCAGTGAGCGATGTGTGCCTTGTGCCCTCTCAGTGAGGTTCCAACCTTGTCCTGACCCAGCACTGGGCTGGGAAAGTGTGGTGATCCCACAGGCTTGCTGTGTTCTGGGCAGAGTAGCACAGGGAAAGGGCTTAAATCACCTTGCAATGACCTAAAAGTTATCTATTATTTCTCTTTTTATTTTTTTCTGGAGGCCCACAGGAGGTGCAGCAAGGCAGAGCAGTTTGGCAGGGCAGCCCCAGCGGCACCGTCCCTCGGTCAGAGGACCCAGGGCTGGGAGCAGGGTTAGTGCTGGGCTCCCCTTGTGCTGGTGGCTGCCCCGCTCCAGGCCACCTCCCTGCAGCTGTGCCCACATGCTCAGCCATTTGCAAGACAAATTGAAATGTTTTTCCTAGGAAAGCATCAGGCTGGGGCTATCCAGGTGCACGTTCAGCTGCAGCACATTGATCCCCACTGCTGGCACCACAAATGCCAGCACTGATGCTGGGCTGAGCTGGGCATCACCTCCCATCCCTCAGCAGCACACGGGACAGCCCACACTGTCACCCCGACCCAAAGGACAGTGACGTCCTGAGGGGGCCCAGGCACCACAGCACTGCCCACCCGCAGCTCTGCGCCTGCAGCAGAGCCAAAATTTCACATCTGAGAGGACAAGCTGAGCTCAGGCTTCGGTTGCATGGTAACTGGGCTGCTGGTGGCAATTGCCCTTTAAAAATAAAGTTCACAGCAAAACAGTTTTACCCCCTCGCATACAGGGAATGCTAACAGCATCCTTTTCTTTTTTTTCCCCACTTCTGGCTGAAACTTGTTTTTCCCTCCTTTGTGCCTCTCCGAATCCTGCCAGCGTAGAGATTCCCTTGTTCAGAGAGAAAAAAAGGAAAGAAAAAAAGATAAAAAAAAAAAAGAAAGAGAGAGAAAAACTTAAGCCCGGGATTAAAACACCCCATCACTAAAATAGTTCGAATAACAAAGTCAACTGCCTGCAGCAGGGCTGCCCCGCATGCCGGTCACGTATCGCCGCCCGGGCACCGTCATGTGCTGCACCAGATAGTTCCTGGGAAAGCTGCTGCGCAGCCCGATAGCCCTGCGGCTGCCGATAGTGCTGTGCCTGGGGAACGGCCGGAGCGCTGCGGGAAGCGTCCCGCACCTTCTGCGGGGAGCAGCGCGTCGCCGGTCGGGAGCAGAGGAATGGGATCTCCCCGGGAGCAGCGTGGGTGGGAGCTGGCCAGGAAGGAAGCACTCTAGAGGGGCTGTGGGGCTGCTCCAGCCCATAGAGCAGCCCCAGCACAGGCAGCCCAGGCCAGCAGCACCCCCGTAGAGTCTTCCTTCAGAAAAGGATTAATGTTGACTTTTTTTTCCCCCCTTTGCTTTATTTTGTACATAATCAATATGTTACAGCTACATCACTAATCCCACAAGTGGAACCCTGCAGAGAATAGAAACAAATCCACAAAGCCCCAGGTGCAGAGCTGCCTCACTGTGCCTGGCACTCCCCATGGCAATGGGCACCCTGGTGGCCTTCCTGGGTGTCTGTCCTCACCCCACAGCCTCATCCCTGTGCTGACCTGGGAACACAGAGGTGTGTGAGGGATGATGGCTCAGATAAAGCCCCGCTGCAGGAGGGCAATGACAGGCTCAGATTTATCAGCTGTGTGCTTGGGGCCTGGCAGTGCTGAGGGGCCACGACGGAGCCATCACACGTGGCACAGCTTCATGGGCTGCAGTGTGACAGGGTGAAACTGGGCAATAAAGGCACAGCAGCCTGGAGAGCCACAGACTCCCCAGCCACTAAACCTGGGGCTAGGATGGAGTGGGGGCTGTGCCCCATGCACGTTGTGGGCTGCAGAGGGACTCAGGGCTTACACCCATCCCCTAGAGAGCCCAAAATAGATGTGCATGGCTGTACTCATTTATTTGCATAGATGATACTAAAATTCATACATAAAATGTGAATAATTATCTACAGCTTTGTTTAAACACACGTATAGTTTATTTCTATGGATATTAAAATTCATATATATAATGTGACTACATGCAGTTATATATAGTTGTGTTCAAATACAGCCACCGGGCAGCAGAGGCAGATGTAAAAACTGCACATGGGCACTGTTTGCTGCTTACTGAAGGGTGCAAAAGCCCCTGTACCCAGCTTCCATCAGCAATGAGAGAAAGAAGCTTAAGGAGGACTAAGCTGGAGGAGTGCAGCAAGAGCAGAGCTCAGCCCCTGCTCCCAGTGTGGCTGGGCAGCCTGGTGTTCGCTGCCATCAACACAATGAGCCCCAAAGTCCCAGCAGCAGATTCTTAGAGGCCGTTAGACATGCAGAGCCAGAGAGCATGGCCTTTTGTAAATCAGTGAGGAACATCTTGCTTTGAAAATAACACTGAGCATCTTATTACATGTTCAACACTCAAAAGATCTTGTAAAATAGGACTATGCTCACCTGCGCAGGTCCCGTCTAATCTCTCCCTCTGGACAAACACTGGGGAGCATGCACATACAGCTGGCCATTTGCTTTCTTGAGTAACATCAGCTGCTCATGTTTACATTTGCTTCTTACATGCTCGCACATTAAGTGAAGCTTGAGCCTTGCAAAACGAAAGTGAAATGAAAGAAATACATGGCACCATTATTTTGCTGTGATCTGGCTTTAAAATTAGCAGATTTTAGGCATAAAGATGTAGAATGAGCCCTCAGGAAAAAAAAAAAAGCCTCCAAACCCCCCATCCTACCTTATTTTTAACACTCCTACTCATGACTCATTTTAATAAGGTAAGCTAATTGAGTTTCCTGTTTCTGATTAATTTCATTTGTGTATATATTTGTACATTAGTTATGTCTTATGTACAAAAAAAATCTCATTAGAAACATATATGTACAAACATATCTTCTGTCAATAGCTGTGCATGTATTCACATATATCTAGCAATATATACACAGAAGTATACGTATATATATATACATAGGAATGTTCCTGACTACATGACAAGATGTACTCTATATAAATATATGCCTACATAGGCGCATGGCTGGGTGCACAAGGCCCAGCCCAGGCTGTGTGCTGGGGATGGCCCCCTTTGCACGCTCTGTTTGCTGAGCCCGCTCTGAAGCTCACAGCGGTTTTGCAGGAGTCCCGTGGTTTGTGGCAGCATTCGATGAGGCAACCGTGAGCACTTCTTCAGTCTCAGTCAAACACAGCTATTTTGGGCACCTGCATGCTGGAGGAAAGCCACAGCCCTGCCAGAAGCTCTGCACAGGCTTGAATGGAAATGCATAAATATATATATATATATACCCCTTCCAGTTGGGGGACTGCTGGCAGGGGCCTGCCAGGCTGCCCCAGCCCTGAGCACTGCCACCCCCTTCCACAGGATGAAGTATAGAAAACAATAATAAATTGAATCCAAATGGTTATACCATTGGCATTGTCTGGGACACATGCCTAATAAAGATGAAGAGTATTTTCTTGTAAGTGCCTGCTAAATTGCCAGAAATGGCTTCTGTGAAGCCTGTCCCGGTGCAGGAAATGGGAGGAGGGGTTGACCTGTGCGACTGACGGACAGACAGACAGATCCTGGCTGCTGCAGGTCTGTGCACTGAGGTGCTGGGAAAAAACACCAAACCAACAAAGCCCAACCCGAGCCATTGCAGAGCAACCCAGCACTTGTTCATTTCTTCAGTCAGGGAGGCTGAGAGTGGGGCCCCGGGGGCTGTGGGGTGATAAGGAGCAGCTCCCTAATCTCCAGCCCCAGCAGCCGGGCGGGCAACGGCGATAACGTGCATGCACCCGTGTCTGGGGGTGCTGCACTGTGGGGTTGGTATAGGTGCTGGGGGGGGGACACAGCGTGCCCCCAGCCCGGCACCCCACTGCCCCCCCAGTGGGCTGTGGCATGGTCAGGGCACAGTGCACAGCTGGCATCGGGGTGGGCATGGGCAGCCCGGCTTCTAATGGGGGTATAAGGCCAAAATTTCAATGCTCAGTTGGCATTGCCAAAATAACTCCAATCAGTGAAATGGTGAAAACCAACTGCGGAGCTCAGATGCCCTAGAAGAGGAGTTTCCTGGCAGTGCATGGCAGCCCTCCCTGGAGAGGGGCAGGAGCTGGGGATGCCCATCTGGCACTGGGACTGTGCCCCAGCCCCAGCACTGCTCCAGGGGCACCACAGGCACTGAGTGCTGCCGGCTCTGCACCTCTCTCCCAGCTCCTGGGACAACATCACAGCCCCCCTGTGCCAAACTGCACCCACGATAAGTTCTGCTCCAAAGCACATTTCTGTCAGAGGGCAGCAAGATAATATCTTAAAATAGCTCTGCGTGACATTTGATGGGGGCGGTGCCACTGCCCTTTCCACGGGCTGCCTTCCCCGCCCGCCCTCCCCAGCTTTGGGCAGGAGCATCCCGTGGGAAGGCTCTGCTCCTAAAAGCTGGAACAACCATGTGTTACTGAGGAGGCAGCGCTGTCTCTGCAGCAGGGCACTGCACCCTCCCCATGGCACAGCACACAGCGTGGCACCGCGAGGCAGAGCCCTTCCTCCACGTCCCAGTGTCCCCGCAGTCCCCATGCCAGCAGCTCTGCTCCCTCTCTGCCCGCGCGGCCTTGGCTCGGGCCAAACATTGCTTGGCCAAAGCCCCAGTGAGGGAACAAAGCGGAGGGCCCAGCGAAGCATGGGGGTGCCGGGGGAGGGTGCTGCTCCCTGCATGGCTTGCCTCCAGCACCAAAAAACAACATTGCATAAAAGTTAAATATTCCCCTGGCTGCTGTTGCCTCCTTTTCCCTCTCCCTCTGCTCCCAGCACTGCTCAGAGAGGCTGGGATGCGCTTTTCTGGGATGCTGTGTGACACTGGATGCCATTGAGAAGAGTGAGGGATGATGCCAGCATCCTGCCTTGGAAAGGCCAGCTCCTGAGCTCACTGTGCTGCAGGCGCACGGCCTTAACCCCCCTGCTGCCAGCCAGGCACAGTGCATGGTCCCTGGGCTTGCAGCAGCACGGACAAGCAATCTACAGTGGATTTCAGGCACATGCTCCAGATCTCTCTAATTTTGCTTATGCTTCTGTGCTGCTGCTAGCACGCCATATTTAAAGGCACAGATTCAATTCCTATCTAACTTGACCTTTTTTTTTTACCTTAATGGAAAACCAGATTAAAAATATCTTCAAAGAAAACAAAAACATTGCAATGCCCACACAAATTTTCTAACAATTTTTAAAAGGCCCATGGGAAGAGCTGCTTTTATGCAGTTAAGAATTTCTGTGGACAATTTCCAGCATTGATATTGCACTTAGGAAATGAAGCATTTCACACATATAGGAAAACGTGGTCCATGCACTGCTTCACTGCAAATCCATCTCTTCTTACAGAGGTCAAACTGCAGCCAGCTCTCAGCATCTGGTGTTTGGGTGACTCTGGGAGCCCAGCTGGGTTCTGGAAGGAGCCTTTGGGCTCTTATCCAGAGCACAGACACCTCGCATCCTCCCAGCCTCTTCAGCTGTGCCAGTATACCCAAAATCCAGGCCTGTCTGTGGGTGCATCCTTGCATCCCTGTGCATCTCCTACCCTGGGTGCCACAGCCTGGGAGCAGCCAGTGGTCACTTCAGCGACAGCACAGGGCCGTACATAATGGCAGCAATATCTCAGCAGCCACAAAATGCACACCTGCTCCTGCAAGGTGCCATGGCAGGACAGCCCTGTCTCTTCTCCGACTCACACGGGTGGCTTCTTGAACTTCTGGATTGTGATTACTTTGTGCATCCAAACCAGCCATCTCAACCAGCTGCTCAAACCAGCCATCCAAACTGTCCCCCAAAAAACAGCCATCCAAACCAGTCCCCCAAAACAGCCACCTGAAACAGTCATCTAAACTAGCTGCCCAAACCAGCCATCCAAAATGGCTCCCAAACCAGCTGCCAAAATCAGCCACTGAAAACAGCCTTCCACCAAGTCAGCCGTATAAACCAACCAGCCCCCAGAATGGCCACCCTGTGCCCTTCTTGCCGCAGGTGGCAGGGCCACAGCCGGTCACCCAGGGACAGCCCTGTCCCCATTGCGGCATGTCTGTCCTCAGCACACTGGCAGAGATAAGGTCGAGGGATGCTTCATTTGTGCTGTCATCGAGACAAAATAAAGCCCAGCCGCCTCCAATACATTTTTTTGTCTTAATTGTTCTATTTCCATGTGCCTGCATACGCCTGGCCACCCGCTCCTGCCAGGAAAGCGGAGCACTGATCATTGTCAGATGGTTCACACAGAGGTTTCTGTTTTGTTTTGTTTTAACAAGGATCCAAGATGATAGGGGGAGGGAAAGAACTTTCGTCCTCTGCTTAAAATAATTCAAGAGCTTTCCACTGTCTACGCCAGGCCAAAGCAGACATTTGCTTAACAAACGAGCTTCTCCCCGCTCTTCAGCCCCAAGTGACTCCTGAGGACCCAGCTCCATCATCTCCACCTCGATCCACCTCCACCCACAGCTCCTGAAGGAAGCTTCCAGGTCTGTGCGAGGCAGCCCGAGGCTTTCATCATGGAGCTAGCTGGAGAAGCTGAGTGGAAGCAAATGCCATCAGAGCCTGAATGCCTCAGCAGCTGTATCAGAACATTGCATTCTGAGGAAGAGAGGTGGGAGAGAAGGCAAGTCCCAGCAATACTGAAACATCCTTTTTAGACAGACACTGAAAACATGTTGCAGTCATTCATTTTGAAATGAATCTCTATAGAAAGAGGTTAGATATTTTCTTCTTTGTAAATTAAATGACATTATGGCTATGCAACTTAAAACACAAATCCATAATCAGCCAGAAACCATCATTTCTCCATAAACCTCTGGACCCCTCGGCATCTTCACAGATCTCCTTGGGTCACTCTCCAACAGCTTTATGTCCTCATGTCGTGGCACCCAAGCCTGCACCCAGTGCTCGAGATGAGGTCGCACTGCGCAGAGCAGAGTGGGGCAATCCCGTCCCTGTTGAACCCCAGGGCACAGCTGGCCCTTTTGGCACCACCACCCCAAACCTATCTGCTTTCACTACAAGCCCCAGGGTCCCGTCAGCTCCTCAGTGGCACCCAAGGAAGCCACCAAGGCCTCGCTATAGGGACAGGCCTGGCAGCAGCAGCACAGCCCCAGGCCCTGGGCCCAGGCGGCGCAGCGAGGCCTGCTGTCACCACCTGCCCCATGGGAGGCTCCATGGGGAGAGCTCAGCTCCGGCCTGGCCGTTTGCGAGTCACGCGTGGCTGCCCCTCAGCACTTCTTCATTTTTGCGGTCTGTTGAAATAATGGCTTCTAAACAATGCCAGCGCAGGGTAATTTATTTTTCCTGCCAGCCAGCCATGGTCTCTGTAGCACCATGGGAGGACTCCTGGGAGTATGGCAGGGGTGTGCATGGGGGAAACACAAAGCTAGGATCAGCAACACAGCTCTCTGGTGGGCTTTGCTTTTAAGACAAGAGACTGAGAAGACAAAGCATACTAAAAAACCATTCTATGATGTGTTCCCAGCAGAGCAGGTCACCGGTAGCATTTGCCACAGCGCATAATTAGGATGCTGTAGGCCATTTTCAAAAATATTTTGAGGCTAAACGTCACTGCCCTTGGCAAATGCTGCAGAGGAGGCACTCCTGTTGCTCAGTCCCTGGTGCTGCTGTACGCTGCTGAAGGACTCTTGCTGTTCTGTCCTGCCTCATCTGCCTTCCACTGCACTTTCCAGCATCACTGGCAGTGTTAGGACCTCGGTGCCCTGCAACAATCTCTCATGGAGCAGCTGAGTCACGCTCAGAGACAAAAAATTGGAAAAAAATAAGAATTCACACAGCAGAGCCAGAGATGTGCATGGCACCCCCAGGCAGCTTTCTTCCCACAGGGCCTAGTGAGGGCTGGCCTGGAGCCCATGCCCCCCCCTTGCTTTCCATTACTTCACTCCAGCCACATGCAACCACAGCAGCCACCAGCAGGACCTGGGGACACTTCTGAGATCTGCTTTTGCAAATCAGCCCCAATGCTGTGCAGCTGCAGCGAGGCTGGGGAGGCTCTGCCCTGAGACAGAGGAGATGGTGCTGCCCAGGACCTTTGTTTCAGTCTGTTTGCTCCCACCTGCAGTTCCTGCCTTCTCTGCTTCCTCCTGCCTCGTGCTAGCCAGTGACAAGCCCTGCAGCATCAGGATGCCTGCTGCAATGTTGCAGGTACCAGCAGACGTTAAAATGGTCACCAGTTTACAAAGAATAAAAAAAATGCAACAAGAGACCAACAAATAGTTGACTCTGTTCCCAAGCAAATAAAAAGAACAGTTTGGGATCGTCACTAGTGTCCCTTTGTTTACTGAATGCAGCAACAGAATAGACAAGGAAAGAAAAAACCCCTCCTGATAGCACAGCTTAGCATGGGTGAAGCAGGCTGGGACATGCCCGGGGAAAGGAGGGTCAGGCTCTGTGCGTCTGCTGGTGACGGGAAATAAATGTGCCCAAAAGCACTTAAAAGAAAATAAAAAGGACCAGACCTGATTGCAGCAGTTACAAGTGATATATTCTTGGCATGGAAACAAAAAGCAAATTCATAGCAGGTTTGGAGCTGATCTTACTGGCTTACATGGGATTTTATACTTAGGTAATTCTATTGTTGGCTGGCGCTACCTGATTTATGCCTGAATAAGGTCCTGATCCTGCAAACGTTTAGTTATGTATTTTAGTTTTACCTTTGCCCCAGACGCCCTATTAATTTCACTGCAGCAAGGATACTGCTTGTTTGCAAAGCTGGCGCCTTCGCAGGAAGAAAATCTGTGCCATAAAGCCTGAAATGAAGAGGAAATTTTGCAGTGAAAAGCCAACTCCCCCAGACTGTCGTCTTCCCGTGGCCTCAGGCACGGGCATCCCCAGGCACACAGAAGCCCCTCTAACCCTATAAGCTTCAGGAAGCAGCAGGGAGCATCCTCAGCAGAAGCTTGCAGCTGCTTTCAGCTCTGACAGCCCTGCAACAAGTCGAGAATCAGCCAGCAGAGTAGCACTAAGTTCAGCCTGACACCACCGTTTCCCCTGGGCAGACCATCAAAATGAGCTTCTAAACAGAGTGGAAAACATTTATTTGTTGTTTCACTTCAAGAAAATGGTGTTTATGATGAAAACCACTGGCTTTACTCTATACCCTCAACCGTCAGGCAGGGGGGCATGCTGGCAGGCGATGGCCCAGAGAGCGATTCATCTCTTGAACACCAGCCTGTAACAACACAGTGACCGAACCTGCTACACAAAGAACATGAGAACAAAAAACCTAACAGAGCGGAGGAGGAAAGCAGAGAAGGTGTGGACACATGGTCAGGAGCAGACAGTAGCTTCAGCCACCAGCTCAGTGAGATGCCCCCAGCAGAGCCGTTGCTCACATGCCCATCACATGGGAACGCTCTGCAGCTAAAACCAGCCAGAAGAGAAAAAAAAAGGGGCTGTGTATCTTGGAGCAGCTGCTTTCCTCACTGCTGCTGCCAAGGCTTCCTGAGAGCTGGGTTACTCCTCAGTGCAGGGCAGAATTCATTTGCTTCACAATGGAGCCGCGGGGCTCTGCAGGCAGCCCAGGCTCTGCGTGCTGGGGGCTGCTGGGGGGCCAGTGGCACCGCCTGGAGCCAGCCCCAGGGGCACTCAGGGAGGTTGCAGGAGGGTCCAGAGCAAAACCCCTCTGGTGCAGATCCCTGCTGCTCCCCATCGGAGGTGCTTGGCCAAGATACATCTTATCCCAGCCCACACCCAGTGCTAGCTGCCTGGCAAATCTTGGAAGCTGCTCGTGCATTGCAGGGCACTTTGGCTCCTGCGCACAACCCATGCAAACACTTCCTCCCTAGCACACCTGGCAAAGAGCAGAAGCAGCGAGATGTGAGCTGCAGTACTTTAATTTCAGCATCTCTAGAAGCTAACAGCTTGCTGCCTGCAGGCTGGAAGTGCAGCTCCAGAGCTGGACCACGATACAAGCGGGTCCAGAGCTGGGGCACAGCCCACGTGGATGCAGCCTGCAGCAGATCTGGGCAGGCACAGCACTGGGCTGGGGGGCACAGCCACAGCACTGCTGCTGCAGCACCCCCAGCCCTTCGTACTCCGCATGGTGTGGCTGCAGACTGCTCCCACGAGCTCTGGTACAATTCCAGAGCAACTCCTCTGAATTTGGCTCTGCTTATAATGCAGCAGCCTGGAGAAGTGAATATTGCCTCTACACAGATTTAATTATATATAAAATTAGAAGGAGGAAGTCTTAGTTAAAATTTCATACTTCTGGAAGACAGCCGGTTCGTTAGCATCACTTTAATGAGGCACTAGCCTCACTGTAATGCTTTTATTAAAGCTCGTCACTTATTGAGTGCCAACTGCTTGGCTCCTCTCCGACAGGCCGGCTGGCCCGCAAAGTGAATGGTGCAGGGGTCCTTTGATGCAAAATGTGAGCGCGTTTACACCGCAGCCAGAACAAACGACAGTTGGTGAGATGAGACAGAGCAAACCCCACCAGATGGTGCCCAGAGCAGGCGATGCAGGGAGAGCGAGAGCGGGGCAGACGGAGTGGGTGCAGGAGGGAACAAATGGAGGCTGAAGAGGCGATGCCGGTCCCACCAACACCATTCCTGTTGGCTGCAGCGGGGTCAGGATGGGGCCAGGCCAGTGAGCAATGACAGTATATCAAAAATGCATCTCACCATGGGCCTTCTTTGGCCCAACCAGCCTCCAAAGCCCTAACACTCCCATTCCCAGCCCTACCCAGAAGCAGAGCCCACTGCTCGCAGGTAGTGCCCAGGTGCTCCGAGCACACCTTTCAGACACAGGCACAGACAGAAGGACAGGGATTACCCCAGCAGCTGCCAGGACAACCACCCCACACCTCCTGGGAGCTGAGGTGGCATATGCCATATGTTTCTCCTCCTGTTCCTTGAAACACTCTGAATGGAGGGATTAAAAATTATCCATTGTGGCTTGAAACAACAGAGCCAAAGCACCAGTGCGGGCTGATATTCCAGCACAGAGCTTATGGCAGCAGCAGAAAGCAGGTGGGTGCTGCAGGCACAGAGAGCTGGGGTACAGGTTGGCTCTGGTTTCCTGCCACCTCCCAGGAGTGGCTGCAGAGGTAACAGGTGAGTCCTCAGCAAAGGATTCCGCTCCACTGATATCACAGTCTGCAGCTGAAATAGAGTGTTCTGTGTCAGCAACAAAAAGAGGGAAAAAGATTATCCAGGGCAGTTGGCCCTGGGCACAGAGTGATGGGATGGAGCCAGCTGGACGAAACACAGGGCAGAGGCTGGAAAAACAGGGAGAAACCCCCTTGTCCCACAGCGTGTTCTATCAAAACTGCAGAGCAAGAACACCAAACTACAAAGTCACTGAACTGGAAAATTCATGACATTTTTTTCTCCACCTAATCTGACAGACTCAAAGCCAAACATGGAAATTTCACAGGGTGCTGATGTGCTTTTTCCCCTGTTAAAGTTTCTCTGAGTTTCTGTGGAAACTAACCTGGTTCTTGTGAAGAAAAAAGAAATAAAAGGATATTTTCGAGTACAATTAGCTGTTTTTAAAGTGACTCCTACAGGTAACTGTGAAAGCAGTAAAACCAAGTTGTTTCACCAAGTATAATTTTGCCAAAATGTGGGAGGTTTTTGGTGAAATTAAGACCTTGCAGGGCTGCTCAGGCCAGGGGTGGCTGTGCCCCCCAGCAACACAGCCCCATGAAGCTGGGCTGCCAGCATGCAAACACAGCTTGCTCACTTCAGTGGCTCCAGCAGCAAAAGACAAGAAGCTTGGTATTCTAAATGGGATTTTATTTGGGGCATAGAGCAGAAGCATGTTCTCCTCATCAGAAGCAGGAAGACACATTAAGAGCCCGGTACAGCCGTAAACAAGATGCACGTTGGTAGGGTTCATCACCCTGGCAGGGGCAATCACTTCCAAGTTTAATCAAGGTAGAAGGGGGAGTTCTGGAAGCATCGCATCCGTGGCACACTTCCCTGCTTTGTCACATCACACCAAACATTTGATAAAAGCTCTCTTTGAAGAGGAGCCAAGTTCTTCCCTGCTCCACTATAGCAGCATTGTATCGGGTTCGCTGAGCCGGGTTTCCAGTTGTGCAAAGAACTTGTAAAAGGCAGAAAAAGAGTGTACAGAAAGCGTTGTGGCTCAAAGAGAACAAGAGACAGAGCAGCAATTAATTATTGGGCTTCTTTATTTTCTTATTTCGGCAGCCTGACAAACAGTGCTGTGTTGGTAAAACGCCAGCCCTACGTTACGAGAGGGCCTTCTGTATGCATTGGGTTCTGTATCATTAGATATTCAAAAATCCCATGCCATGTCCCCAATTTCACAAGACTGGTAAGCAAATCATGAGATTAAAAAAACTAATAGTAACAAAGAGTTGTCTTTTGTCTCTTAGCTGAGCTGTTAGCCTGCCAAGCTAATTTCAATAGAGACTTGGTAAAGGAAAATAAAGAAGGGAAGGTGAGACTTTCCCATGGTTACACCAGAAGTTTAGTTTCCCAGAAAAGCGAATCTGTAATTCATCTGTAATGTGATGAGATCATTTCCATCTGATCCTAAGTTTATATTCAGAAAGCTAAACAGAAAAAAAAGAGTGAAAAGAAATCCAGCACCTAAAAGCAGATCAGCCAGGCAATGGGTATTTGGGATGTGTGCATGATGCCCAACCAGAGCATGCAAGGAACACACTACTTCCCTTCACAGCGAGAGTGCAGTGATCCCAGTTTCCCTAGCAGCATTATGCTGCAGCGGTGTGGAACAGATGCTGATGGTACGCAGTGCCTGCAGCCTCCTGGGGCAGCTCAGGGGACATGTGGCCTGACTCCTTTTCCTCAGACTGGGTGAAACACTGCGGTAGGGGTGGCTCAGAAGCTTCTTTTAAAAGCCTGTGGCCCCTCATCTTGAGTTTATCAAGTGTAAACTCAATCCCTATCCATCAGCCTGCTCTCAGGAAGGATTTGCCTTGGCTTGCTTGGCTGCTGGTTCTGTGGGGAGCTGGGGGCAAGCAGGGTGCTTTGGCACGGCATTGGCATGGGCTGATGGCAGTAACATCCTCCTGCTCCTGCCAGCAGCCCCACCCTGCAGCCCAACGGCTGCACACAGCCTCTGCCCACCTTTGTCCAGCTCCCACAGGTGTTTGCTCTCAGCACGGCTCTTGTTCTTGGACGAGCTGACTACACCAGCTCAGGCGTCATTGCTATTTATTCTCAGCCCTGGCTTGGCTTTGTTGAGATGACCAGGTGAGTGACAGGCAGTTATTTTCTACTGGATGGGGACTTCAAATATTTGCTTTCAGAAATATTTGCAGCAGCTCCTCTACAACTGAAATGCTCAGAAAGGGTGGGGGAGTGCTCCTGTGCCCTCACTCTCCTCTGAGTTTTGTTGTGATGACCCAGAAACTCTTGGACTTGGTTGCTTTGCTACTAAGTGCATCTGACTGGCAACACATTAATACGTACATGGGGCTTCCCATTGGCATCACCATTTCAGATCTCCCAGTTCCTATTCCATACCAGACAGCTTTGCAGCTCTCAGGGAACAGCTTTCAGTTACACTGGTACAAATTCAGAAACGCTGATGGACTCACCTTAGGCCAATACTAGTGCAGCAGAACAGAATTTGGCCCTTGCATTTCATGAACAGAACTGCCTGAGGTTACGTGCTAATTACAGATGTACTGGTCTCTGTTACAGGTTACAGTGCAAGACACCACCCAGCCAGCCAACGTGGGGAAGCACGCCTTAACTCTGACAGCAGTTAATACTCCAGCCAAACAGCCATCCTCTGAGTATGCACGGATGCTGTGTTTGGGAACAGTTCAGGGAAGGGCTTCCCTTTGTACAGCAAAGGCCAAGTTGAGCCCTTCTCAGTATGAGCTCCACAGGCTGCTGAGTGTCAGCAACAGTCACCAAGTGAGGTGGGATCACCTGAGACCTTCAAAGACGCTCTAAATCCCAGACAAGTTTTCACATCCTTTGAACATGCAGACCTAATGGCTATATTTCAAGAGCAGACCAGGAGTTTTGGAGACAAACTCCTCATTGCTGAGACATGTTCTGAGACGCTCATCGTGTCACCGGAGGATGGGATTTCCTCCCGGCACAAGTTATTGATCACTGCTGTGAAAGAGACCAACAGCCCGAACAACTCAGCGTGAGCTCTGCAGAATGGGAAAAACTATCAAAACTGAGCGAGTGTTTGGTACTGAGCACAGCATCCAGAGATCTGATGGTGAAATGCCACTGCCTACAGGGTGAAACACTGCACAGCAACAACAGGGCAGCAGAGGACAGGTCAACCCAAGCAGGAAAGCCAGTGGTGGACTGGTCAGTGGGCTCAGGCAGAGCAGTGTCTTCCCCAGCACTCACTTCATCATCACCATCATCTCTTCTGTCCGACTGACCCAGCGCTGTTGATCAGTAATATTATCAGATCCACATCCCACACAGGACATGAGTTGTTGCTAAGCCCCTTCTGCATTCTCCCTGGGCAGAGAGCATGCTTTTGGCTTTATGTACGCTGTAATTTCTCTTTTTGTTCTTGATTTTTTTTTCTTTATTTTTTTTTCCACCTCTTGTATAGACTTTGCTATGTCAAGGTCTGTCAAACAACTCTTTGTGCCATGTTTTTCCAAGAATCCTACTTGCTGGACGGTGCCAAACACCCTTTTAAACAATACTCAGTGAAGTATTGCGTTGCCTGTGCTCCGCTTTTGCATGCCATATTTAGACAAAAGTCAGGGAATTCCCTGGCCTCAATGAGGGCTTGAATGAGTCCGTTCTTTTCCTACTTCAACTAAAAATGTATGTGTTCACACCAGGCTGGCCTTCTACCCAGCTGTATTTTTAACTAGTTCCACACTTTACCCACCTAGAAATCAGAAGGGGGGAAAAAAATTGAAAAGGAAACTAATCAAGTGAACCTGACCCCAGATACATGCTCAGGGCTGCTGAGTGCTTTCCCAAAGAGACCAAAACCAAGGCAGCAGCAACACAAACACCCAAACCCCACACTGACACCCAACCCGAGCGTACACAATAGTCAGATCACAGCCAAATAAGGCTTTTATTGCTTTGGCCCAGTGTAAACAAACAACAAGGTTACAGCCTGACACTGATAAATATTTTCAAGGGGGTTTTGGCAATGCTTGAGGTTAGCCACCCGAGTCATTGGGCATCAGAATTTTCTGGAGTAAAGGAAAACATTCCAGGCCCCCAGACACGTGGGGCACGGTGTGTGATGCCCTGTGAACAGCCAGCCCAGCGAGCTCTGCCATGGCTGCACACGCTGCCCTGCACGTCCATCCATTCAGGCCAGCAAAAGCCGGAGTGCAAGGGCTCCTACTGACACTGCAAAAGTCAATGGGGCTGCAGATCTTTCTGGAGCAGCTATTGAAGCTCCACATTCCAGAGCGCTATGCTAATCGCTTTCAGCCAGCCCTCCAACATCACTGCAGTCAGTAATGTTTAAACTCTTTGCCATACTTTTGTCCATAGAGCGTGGGCCCCCCAGATTTTATGACATGTGGCTCTCCCACTTGCTGCCAAGTCTACTGGGAGGGATGTCAGCCTCACAGGACCCAAACAGATGCCTTCCATGCACTAAACCTGTTGGAAAAGCTTCAGATAAAGGCCTATCTTCCCCTCTCCTCTGCCTCATAAAGCACTAAAAAATGTTCATCATTTCTGCGCCAAGAACCTAATTAGAGAGAAATCTGAATCCTGAAACTGAGCATTGTCAACTACAGTGTACATAGCCTGAAACACAAGATGAAGTACTCTGAAAAAGAAAGCAGTTTGCATTAAATTTTTTATATACACATGTGCATATATAAAACCCATTGCAGCCATCTCAGTTGTATCTGCACCGCTGACAGCGACGATGGGGACCCAATGCAGACAGGATGCCGACAGGCACCCGCCTTCTAACTGCTGCCATTTAATTCCTTCAGTGTGGCTTGAGACAACATAATAACTAAGACATCACTCAAACCCTGACTAGCCTGGTGCTCCTGGTGTGATTGCCACCGCTGGCAGCACTCTGGGGACAGTAACAGAGGAGAGAAATGATATGGACAGAGCTGCAGTGTTATAAAATGCACCCTTAGGATCGTATGCTCAAAAGCACTCCGTTCCCATTTAGGAACCAAAATGAAGTTGGCAGGGTTTCAGAAGTGCTCAGCATCTATCAGCTCCTACTGAGAGCATGCTCCTTAAAATTGTTAGAGAAAAACAATTCAGAGATAAGAGCCAGCTTGTGGTTTACAATTAACATCATTGTATGGGTCTTCACGGCAGTTTGGCAGGAGCAAGAATAGCTGCTTTCACAGAGATATTCTATATGAATTCACATCTGAAAGCATGCAGCCAGGTCTACAGGCAGTCACCACTGACTGCCTGTTGTGCAATCAAGTATCGCAAGCCTTGCAAACCCAGGCCGCACTGATTTACTTCCCAACATCTAGAAAGGAAAGCAGAACAGCAGCAAAATGCAGAGCACTGTTTTCCATTCTGACCAAAACAAGACCAAAACATGCAGGAATTTAGCTTGTCACTCCTCAAATGTAACGATTCAGAGTGATCCATTACACCCAAGTATTATAGTTCATTTTTTACAGCTAATTAACCTTGTAGGCAATAATTTGCCCAACAGGCACCAGCCCCAGAGGAGAACGCTCTACTCCCAGGAGGAAGGCTGCAATCTCTGCCCCTTCAGAACAGACTGGAGTAACAGACCACAGGAATGAGAACACAACTGCTTACCATGCCTTGGCCAAAGAGCACTGCTGTTCTTTCTCTCCTGAATTTCCCGTTTATAGGACAGGGACACTGAGAAGACTTATTTAGCCAAGAAGTGGAGAAATCGCTGTGCCAGTGAGCAACGTGCTGGCTTCAAATGCAGCCTCCCAGGGAGCAGAGAAGACACAGAGCTGAGCAATCATTGCCACAGCCACTGGAAGTCAAACACTCATCCTTCTCACAGCTGAGCTGAGCAAACCTGGGCAGGAGATAAGGAGGGAGATAAGGAGAGAGATAATGAGACACATCTTGGGGCAGAGAAAGGGTGGCTGGTGCAGCTCCCTGGGCAGAGGGCTATGGGTGCTTCTACCCATGGGAGCCAGTGGCTCACGGGATTGCCAACACTTGGAGTCTGGACATGGTCTTTGAGTCTTCCTCTCGGTTCCTTTTATTCCCTGCTACGTTTACACAGCCTCTCAAATCCTCGTGTATATTTAGTCCAAAGAAAAACACCATTAAAATGCCGAGGAGGCTTTCAAGACAATTGTTTTATTATATTAAACCAAGTTCAACTCTAAACTCTGCTTCTGTGAAATCACTCACTGGGTAGGACACTTCAACCCTAGATTACCAACCAAGTGCAACTGTCACTGCAAAAAAGATTGCTGTTTTCACAGGTCAACCAGAGCAGGAAAGAATTTTAACAAGATGTTGCCTGACCTCAGGGATCCACACACAGCCCCTTCTGCATCAGGCACCTCTGTGTCACGAAGACATACAGCAGTCACTGCAAAAGCCAAAGTACCCGTGCTGAGACCCAAGAGCTGCTGCAGGTCTGAAACATTAACTGCCCCCAGGTGCATTTCCCTGGCATGCAATCGCTCTGCTCCTGCAGATGCTTTGGAGCGGAATCTGTCTGAGCACTGCAGCCCCCGTGTCACCCGGTGAAACCCAAGAGCTGCGTCCATTTTTAGAACAAGGCTGCCTGCCTGAAGATCTGTTGCATTATCCGAGCAACACGTAAGGGAACAAAATGAACTGCAGCTCCCCCTGCCACTTATTTACCTTCTGTTTAAACAGTGCCTCTGCTGCTTGCTCCGCTCCCCTCCCGCTCACCCATTTACTCAGCACCTCTCGCAGGGCTGGCCGCTCTATTTTTAAAAGCATGCTGCTGGCTTTTATCTGAAGCTGCCTGATTTTTTTTATTATTTTTTTTTAGCACTTGTACTCTTCAAACTTCTTTAAAACATATTGGCAGATAAAAGCAGCAAGGGGAGAGATAGCAAATGCATCGCGGCCAGCATTGCAAGTTGAGAATTAAGGCAAGAGATAACTGCACAGATTAAAAAAGAACCATTATGGCCAAACAGCAGCAGAGCTCACCCCAGCAGGTGAACGAGGCAGCTCTGAGGCCATGGGTGCTGCATGCCACTGGGTGCTGTGTGCACGGGCTGAGTACACCGATACATCACCCAACAGCAGGAGAAATCACTCCAAAAACATCCTTAGCACCATTAGAGCCACTAACCCAGTTTTCCTGAAAGAATCAAGGTTTTTAAACAAACTTTGTGACTCTCTTTGCCAGGTTCATTTCCGTCCTACTTCTATCAAATTTTGAGTCACAATATTTTGGTTATATTTTGCTTTCTAGCAGTTTGATGCCATCCATAACCTTGTTTTTCTCTAAAGATCTCACCTGAAAATCTTGAGGAAAACATTGGCTCATGTATCGTACACATATTATGGCTCCCTACGGTGTCTTCTTCTCTGCATATCTTGGGGAAATGCTATGTAAGACCAATCTGGAGTTGGGATTTAATTGGTTTTGTTTTCCTGCAGGGACAACAAGAGAAGGGCTGGGTGCAGGCCCTGTTGTTGCTACAGAGAAGATGATAACACACAGGGGAGACCAGGATGAAAACCGGGAATTTCCAGCTTTGCATTTTGGCAGTTAGGAAATTTTCTTGCCCGTGCCTTGGATCTGAATTTTCTCAACTAATACCCAGGTGCAAGGCTCTGCTGGCACCCACCAGCATTCCTGTAGCGATCCTATAACCGCCCCTGGGACACTGCGCACGGCCGGGGCTGAGCTCAGCTCCATTTTGGATTCAGGACATCTCTGAGAGATGTTGGAATAAGGGCTCACTAAAGCTTCCATCAGATGCTGACGGGCCTTTTTGTGCCAGGAAAACGGATGTGTGCAACAACAGCAAAAGTGCCTGGAAGCATCCCAAAGCCTGAGTGAAATGAGGGAATTTTGAGTGGTACCAAACAAAAGGAGCAGTGATTTAATCTCTGCAGATGGGGAGGGGGAGTGGTGTCAGGAAAAGCAGGAGGATGAGATTAGCTGGGCAATAAAATGAAAATGGGCAAGAGGTGGAGCAAATCATGCTGAGATAAGAGGAGGTGGATTACAGAGCTGGCAGATGGATGGGGAGCTGGCAGCCAAAGAGGGAACAACAGAAAAAAAACAGGTAACAAATCCGTAAAAGTCTCAATCAACAACTTCAGATACCATTTCCAACCCATTTTCTCCAGGGAGCTGTGGTTACAGCAGGTGGAGGTGCAGTCCCGTGTGCTCCCCTTGGGGTGCAGGGAGGCTGCATGGCACTGGGACCTGCAGTGCCCAGCCAGGTGTGCTCCATCCAGGTGTGCTCCATCCAGGTGTGCTTGAGCCCAGAGCCCTCCCTGGCACATGTGTAGGGCATCCATTTAACACTAAAAGGTGAAAGAAACCACTGCTTCCCTTACTGACCATTCGACTCAGGCTAATTCAGCAGCACGAAGGCAACACATCTGCCTGAGCACACTGCCCTGGGTATCTCAGTTCCGGGCGATAAGGCAGCTTTTATCAAGGAACTCATTAACGCAGTTCAACTGGCAATAGGTGATTGATAAGAAGCCGCATTTGATCACTATTTAAGAGCCATTAAGCCCTTGACCACTGAGGTTTTAGAGGATAATCTCTAGAATACCTTTGGCTGTGTCATTCTGGAAAGGCCAGGCCGCAGCTTTGCAGATCTTTGCATTCCCCATCTGAATCCCCCGATCTCCCATTGTGTCTGTCACAGTCCTCCCTGTCCGTATTTCATCTATTATGAAATCATTTATTCAGCATCATATTCTGGGAGTCTGGGAGAGGATGGAAACTATCCGGGTGCTGCAAAACCAAAAAGGGGAATTAATGGATGAAGGTAATTACCTGGAGTGTGAAACCTTGCTGGGTAGGTGCAGGGTCCTGCTCTGCACTGCTGAGATGCCCCACAGGGTGTGTGTCACAGACGAGCAGCAGGGATGGCTCAAACATTGCTGTAAACATCTGTATGGAATAATAAAGACATGCTCGGAGTTGGCACTTTCTCACTCAAATGTTGGCACTGCCCCATCGTGCATAGCTGGGCTGAGCCCCACTTCCAGAGTGCCCCTTCCTCACCCCACGTGGATCCCTCTTCCCCTCAGCCCATTTACCATCTCTCTAACTCTGGCCTCAAAAAATCAAAAAAAACCATAAAAGGGTACAACCTTGTAAAAAATCCTTTTCATTTCTCTTTTAAAGGCTCCCATTAGCTTTCCCTTGCGGTTTGTTATGGGTAGGGCAAAAGGATGCTTGGGACAACGATCCTTATTTGTGACCTTTAAAAATTGTAGACCAGAAATGAAATTTCATAGCGAGCACAGACAACAAGCCCCAGTGGGAAGGAAGAGGGGAGAAAATGCCCAGCCCTGCCCAGCACAAGGCCGAGGGAGGCAGCGGGGTGGCAGGGCAGGCTGGGAGCTGCGAGCTGTGTCCAGAGCTCTCTCGACAGCCCCATGGCTCCCAGCTATCCGCGTGCCATCAGCAACGAGACACATTTCTACAGTGCTGAAAGGACTGCAAAATATGGGGGAGGCTATTTTCTTTTTTTTTTTTAGAACATATTTTTTTCCCTTAGGAAAGCACTGTGGTCAGCCAGAAGTTCTTGGACAGACTGTGGGAGTTAAGAGCAAGAAATTCAATACTCCATATCATATCCCAGGGGTCAGGTTCAGGGTCCCTTCAGATCTAAAGCATAAATGCAGGAAACCTTTCCCCACAAAAGCCCCTCCAGAACTCTGCCAGTCTTCCATTCAGCTTCTGGAAAACACAGAGCAAGGCCTGATGACAAAGTTAGCAAAGCAGGCAGAAGCACCGGAAGCCTACACCCGAGCTCAGTGCCTGCAGCAGCCATGGAGGCTCCGCTGCCAGCTCTGCCCGGATGGAGCCCGGCAGTGGGAGCCCCGGGCTGCGGCCCCGCAGGCACCGGTCCTCGTCTGACCCCGCAGCATTTCACATGCTGTTCCTCCCTCCTCCAAGCTGAGACAGCTCATCCTGCTCGAAACTCTCGCTGCAAACATCGGCTAAAAACAGATCCTCTGAGCGTGCCCGGAGGGGAGGAGCAGAACCCAGCGAGCACAAACGGAGCTTGGATAAATAGCAGAGCTAAGGGGTCCGGAGGGTGGGGAAGGGCTTCACTCCGACACGCAGGAGCTCAGCACAGGGGATGGAGCCTGCGATGCCTCACATGGCCTGGGTGTGCAGCTCCAGTTGGGGCCAGGAGATGCGAGGAGCTGGCCGAGCAGCAGGATGTACAGCCCATGCACACTGCAAAACTGTGATAACATCAAAGCTCCGTCTGCATTCAGGCTGGAACTTGGAGCTGCTAGTGACTCCTGGGAGGTCTAACGTTTTTTCCTTGTTACCAACTCAATAAGCTCTCCTTGAAAACCAATCCTTCTTTCTTCAATGGTTTTATGTACAATACAGACACACAGGGAGAGCTGCACAAAATTAAATGGAAACACAGAATATTTAAAATGCAGTGTTTACTCCTTTCTTTAGAAGAGCTCAACTGTTCTCTGCTGGGATGCAAACAAGGCACACGCTCCCACCCTAGGTATTTTTGGTCAGAATGAAAAGACAAATAGATAGCGTGCTTCAAGCGTCACACTTCCAGTGGCTTTATCTAACTTTGGTCAAGAATTCAAAACTTTGCACAGAACGTAGCACATTTCAGGCCTGAGCTGTAATTCTCTTCTCCTGACAAGAGTCTGCTGCTAGCTGAGCCTGTCTGTGACATGGGAACCAGCGGGCTAAAGGCAAACACGAGGCTGTCAAACCCATTTCACTTATTGGTTATGAAATGGGAAAAAGCAGTAAGCGGCTGTGTCACACGGAAACATGAGCGCGGCGGTGACACAGCCCTGCGTGCACGGTGTCAGCACTAACAGCAGCGGAGAGATGGTTTGGGAAGTTACAAACACCGATCTCATGATGCTATTCTGGGTTGGTCCTGTGACAAAAAGGGAAAAAAATAATCAAAGCAAAACAACAGCAACAACACCAGCAGAAGATAAGAGATAAAGCACCCAGCAGTGTTGCCCGGTAGTCCCTGTGCCGGTGTCCCCGTGCTGCTCCCCACTCCCTGCGCTGGCAGTGGGATGGGTGCGATCCCAGTGATCCCAACATGGGGTGACAGTGATTGACATGGGGACAGCTGCTGGGCTCTCCTTTCCCCATGGCTGCCCACACAGCTCCTGAGGCACAGCACTTCAGGGTTTCCTTTCTTCTCATTATTCTTCTTTTATTTAAGGTAAATCCATCGCTGGTTGTCCCGTGCCCCTTTGCCCTGTGTCCCCATTTAGCTTCCCACATCCAAGGCCAGATCAAATGTTCAGAATGGCTCTTTCTAATCTTCAGCACGTCAAACCTAATTAGTTGATTTCAAGTCTATCTCCAAACATCTCCGAGGTGAGGCTTTGTCCCAAAATAGCCATGCACCATGGGCTTTTGGCAGCCAGCACGAGGCTGGACAAGACCCTGCAGGGCTCTCCTTCACCCCAGGGCTCTGGGAGCAGCCCTGCTCCCTGGCTGTCCTGAGCTCTGAACTGGGTCCCAGCCAGAATTCTGCTCACCAATGCCTTCGGTCACAGGAAAAGATCTGAGTTTGGACCAGACTGCACAACGCTGGGAGCTTTCCCCCAGAGCACAGCCCTCCTTCCTGCTCCAGTGGGCCTTGTCTCCACGGTCCGAGATGAGATGTCTGTCAGGCAGAGGTACAGAGCCACTGCTGATCAATAAGAAGCATTAATCAGCAAATCTGTGACTGGAAGTATTGTGAGGGGTGGGTGGCAGATCTTTTGTGAGCCATAACATTTCCACAAGACAACTTTTCAGTGGAAAAAGCTGGAGGAAGCCCTCCTGTACTTTAAGTGCAGTTTAAATTCTTATCAGTGAGTGTTTTGATACAGTTTTAACCTCTGACTAAAGTACAACAATTCAAAAGACATCTGCTAACTGATGATTTCGCAAAGCTATGAATGCATTGCACACATTCAAATGAGCTCAAAAAAGCACAGGCACATCTGCCGTCATGAATCAGAGATCAGAAGGAAACCGTCCTCTGTTGCTGCTGACAGTGGCTTTGCCAGCAGTGAAGATGAAGGTGAGCAAAAAGCAGAACAGATCTGATCTCTGCGGGATGGGATGTGCAGACACCGTCCCGTGCTGGGCGTGGTGGATGAGCAGCTCACCCCAGTGCATGGTACCTCCTGGAGGTCTTCCTGGGCCACCTCATCCCTGGCATCACCTTTCTTCATCAGCGCACGGAGCTATTCACACCTTATCCATACAGGAAAAAAAATCAACCCTGAGTCAAAAGATCCTCATTTGGCCCTGGGTATGCTGAGCACATGGGTCACACGAGAGCTGGAGCAGAGGAAGCCCTGGCTGTGTGAGTAATAGGGAATTCTGCCAAGAAGGCCAGAGATTTCTTCTGTAGTTGGCCCTNAAAAAAAAAAGTAAATGTAAAAAATCCATCCCTTGCAAGCTTATGAAAGCATGGCTGTGTGCCATGGGCTTTCTAATGGGCTTTCTAACTCCTCAGCAATGTCCCCTTGTCATAATTTAAATAGAAGAAACACATTCCAAGAAGTCCTTATTTCCTTATTTCCTCATCTCCTTTCTTCTTTTTAATTTTCTGTTTGTTTGTTTGAAGTAAAGCCATCACATTGCCAGAGCAGCAGCCGGTGCAAACCATGGAACTGGTCCCTGTAGAGCTGCAGGAGGTGCTGAGATTCCTGTCCCTCCCACCTCTCCAAAGGCCATAACTGCCTTCCTACAGCTTTTCAGGCAGATTCTGCTTTCCCTGAAGTTTTGCACATCTTTCTCCAGGCATTTTCCCTGTCCACAGAGATACCGCCAGAAAGTCCACTGCAGAGTGCTCCTGTGCCGCAAGCAAACAATGCCAAATGCAACCTCTTCTTGCCTGCTTCACAAGAGAGATTGATCCTTCAGCTACATACGTCACATTTTCCTCTAGAAGGCCATCCCACCGTCTGACCCAATACCTTGCTAAATTCAAGAATCCAGGACTTCACTTTGGGCCAGCCCTTGTCAGGAGAATTACCCACAGCCCTATCCACCAGGGCCTAGTTTTCTTCTGCTGAATTTGCTGGGAATTCCCTCCAGCCAACTTCAGCTTTGGAGCTGTTGCTGGCTTCCAGGATCCACGCTCTCTGGGGCCTGTCCCACAGCCAGGCTGGCTCTGTCCCAGTGGCTGGGAGCGAGCTCTGAGCCATCCCCTCTCTTATCACTCCCTGCTCCCATAATCAGCCCTCAATGAGCTCGACCTTTTGATTGGTTTGCACTTTGGCCAACGCAACCACGCTTATTCCATTGGCCGAGATCAGCCACCCAGCCATCTGCTGTCTCTAACAGGGCAAGTCGTGGGGTTTAAATCAAGGCATATTCCCCACCATGAGCACAGGAGAAGAATTAAACCTCACCAGATGTCGTCTGCTGGCACTGGGCTGAGCAAGACCTGAGAGCTGCAGTTTGCGTTTTCAGCCTTGTGGCAGAACACGTCTGAAAGAAAAGGAAACTTTCCAAACCACCAAGAAAAAATCTTCAGTTGTCACCTTCCTGCCCTCTCCCTTGTCCCCTTGCGCCCTCCCAGAGCAATCCCTGCACTGTGGACAGCACCTGCAAAGGGCTGAGTCACCCCTGGCCCTGAGCACTTCGTAATTAATGACAGCAAACAAAATCTCGGGACTAAGAGTATGTTTCCACGGCATTTAAAATAGACTTGGAAGGGAAAAGATTTTGTCTAAACAAATAAATACGCTCCTCAAACTGTCACAGGCCAAAATCTGTAACTTCATGCTATATCTCAGACTTGGAAAGAAAAAAACAACAACTGAAAATGGATTACAAACAGCAAGTGGAAAGAAATGCAAAACCCAAACATGCAGGGAAAGCCACACTGGAGGGGATCCAGATCTTTCCAGCACTATAAAGGTATTTTATGTCAACGTGAAGAGGAATTTATTATTTTGTTTTCTTCCCTGCCATCTCTGCAGGATTCCATCTAGACAAAGAGGTGCTGTCAGCATCTGCACTCAGTGTCACACCAGGGGCTGAGGCACACACTGAGGGCACTGCTGGGAGCCACCCCACCACAGCAGCACTGATGGGACGGTTCTCTCCTCGCTTGCAGAAGAAGGCTCATGAGCTTAAAGGACCTGACAATGTTTGTTTGTGTATAGTTGCTCTTGGAAAAATTACAAAAGAAAATCTCAGAGGGGTGAGCAGGGGGCAAGGGCAGCCCTGAGGGGCTCGGGGCAGCAAACCGGGCTGTGCCGCTCTGCTGCTCCCTGGGGGCTGATGCCAGAACTGCTCACACCTGGGAAAGCCACCTTAACCATCGAGTGACATCGGTTGTTTCATCTGCAAACTCCGCGAGATTTCTCGTGCATTTACAAAACCCCTTACAGCCAGTGCCAGAAGGTTTGTTAATCTTGGTTAACTCATGCTGTCTCTTTAGAAGAGATCCACAGAGCCCCAGCGTTCTGCAACCACCATACAATATCCTTTCTTTCTTGCCAAGCTCCACTAAAGAACCCAGGGTTACCTGCCCAACACACGCAGTGCCTCCAGGGGGACACGGCTGCTTCCTCACTGCTCGTTCGGAGGCTCTGGCAGCCGGGGTGCAGCAGAGCTGCCTGCAGCAGAGCTGTGCAGCTCCCACCGGGCACGGTGCCCTCGGCACGAGGTGTCCTGAGGCACCTTCAGGAGGACACAGCCCTGCAGCACTGACTTCAGATGCAAAGGAAGGAAGAAAGGCCAGAGAGAAAAACTCAGCTCTTCATTCCTCATCAAACAACCGCACATGAGAAATCCCCAACAGCCACCTGCAGGGCCCTGAACACCTGCCAGCAGAGAGAGGAAAAAACTTTTTTTTTTTTTTTTAATTTAAGAACATAACAACATTCTGTCATTTGGATCACGTCCCCATATCCATTCAAGTTTGGAACATTAAATATAGCTAGCAGGTTATAAAGTATTAATTAAAGTAAGCGTTACACTGGGGCCCGTGAATCATTTCGTATTGCTCAATATTTGTGAGTGTCACCATGGTGAGCAGCAGGGCTCAGCACCCAGCTATGGTGCACAACGAACAGCGAGCACTTGCTCCACTGCTACTGCCCTGTAAACCTGTCATCTGGACGGGGACAGCTCAGAGAGCATAAAACACAGCTTACAAGTCAACAGCATTGTTTGAAGCTTATCCACAGCTCACGTGTCAGCTGTAGGAGTTAACACTGCAACAAAAATATCCGCAACAGGAAAGCATTAACTGGAAATATGCACACTGAGTGGGACAAAATGGAAGAGAAGACTTTTCAAAGTAATCTGAGCCAATGAATTAATGGGAAGTTATTAGTATATAATACGAAGTGTGAAAGTTTTAATGACCACAAGGACAGAAAAAGAAAACCCTTTGAAAGGTCACAAACACGTCCCCTCAAAGCGATTCTGTAAACAGTTTCAATGCCTCTCTCTGCATCATTTCCAGCACCTTGCAGGTATATTTTTTGGAAAGAGCTTTGCAGAATGTGCTCCTGCATTCACAGAGACATAATATCCACACACACTCCAATGTCCTATGAAAAAGCAATGTCCAATGTCTAGCAAAAACACCGTTAGTTGTAAGGTGACCACACAGCCAGTGCCACCCCGTAACAAATGCATTTCATGCAAAGTACCCAACTCGGCAAGCTGGACACTTGTATATCTTCCTGTATTAACTCTGTCACAAAAAGAACAGTTGAAAATTGTTAAGCACAACATCTGGAACAGGCTCTAACAAATGCTATTATTTCATCTGGTTGGCTTCTCCAGCTTCTCTCTTTGCAAGGATGGTTTGGGTGCTCCTTACTCCCTGCTGGGGCTGCAGTAGTGAGCTCAGTCCATGGGACTCATCCACCCGGGCACAGAGCACCTCACACATCCCTGCTCCCCGCTCTCAGCCACTGATTATCTCAGATCATCAGTGTTTTGGATGACCGAATAAACAGGATTATCCTCTCCCAGTGCCTGTTAAGTCAAAACTGTATGGTGATCCTATTAGTGGATGGCAATGGTGTGAGGATATCCAAGCAGGAGATTATCTTTTACTTGCTCTGTGGAGCTGAAAACAGTACTGGGAAATTTTTAATCTCCATGAAGGGGACACTAGAGCTCACAGAAAGAAAACCAAACTCATGATTATCCTCCTCAATCAGCTGCCTAGCTCAAAAAAATGATCACGATTGACAAAGTCATAACCTCCTTTCATTGATAGAGTAACGGATTTGGGACGCCAATGAAAAGCATCTTACACGCATAGCCTCTTTCATCCAAACTGATTCCAGAATGCCTGACAAGTGCTGCATGCCAACGGCACGTGGGATTAACAACACTTTACAGGGGCCCGTCTCTGTTCCCACTGAGGTTACCGAGAGCTGCAGTGGGACTCGCTGCTGAGCAAAACACAAACCGGGCTGGAACGCGGCCAGGAGGCCGAGATGAAGCCTTGCATTCATCTGGAAACAGCTGGCATGAGGGGCCCTGCTGACCACGGCGCTGGGTTTACGCCTTGTCCAAAACAACGCAGGCACACAACGATGCCATTTGAAACATCCTGGTAATTTATCGTTATTTATTTTTCAGGCACTCAAGGAGAAAAATATTGAGAGAAGAAGCAAAGGAGGAAATACCCATATCTCAAGTACAATCTTCTTAAATAAACTATCTAGATTTTAAGGCAGAATATCAGGGAAGCAAAGCCAGCCAGCTCCCAACACTTTTAAATAAATGCATGCAGAAAAATAAATTCCTTCAAAAGAAGCTTTGAAGAGTGTAATTAAGCATGAAAGTTACCGTATATTAAATTATACATCTAGTAAAAAAGAGTCATTAGCCCAGCAAATGGGCTGCTAATGACTTCAGGTTTGCCTTAGGCTGTAAGCTAATAAACCTGTGATTAAGCAGCACTTCTGGGATGCTGCTGTTGGAAGCCAGCAGTCTGTTGTCACAAACCTCGCCCACAGCTTGGGAAGTGCAGAAGAACCAAACCTATTGAAAATCACCCCAGACTTGGTCCCTAGAAACAACCGGAGTCTGGGGGGCGTGAAACATCTGCTCTGAGTGCTGGGAGCTGCTCCAGGTTCCCAGACACTCAGAGTGCATCCAGCTGTGTGCTGGGACAGCACACACATCCATGGGACTTCCTGCTGAGATGCTGTGATGGTGGCAATCCCGTCCCTTTGCTCCTGGCCAAAGGATTCCCAAACCCTGTGGGATTCCCTCCCAGGCTGCCACCACCTCCAGATTCCTGCAGCACTGCCCTTTGTTGAAACCTGCCTGCTCTCCTGCTGTGCACAGGGCTTCAAAACCATTGCTAAGGGCTGGGAACAGAGGGAACCGAGTGGAGAAGGCAAGAGAAAGTCCCCAGAGATAGGTCCCTGCCAAGGCTGTGCCCAAGTCCTGCAGGTCTCCTTGTCTACTTGGGAGCTGCTGGGAGCACCTCCCTGCTCTGGGCTCATCAAGCAGCCGCCTCTCTGCAGGCTCTGGTGTTGGTGGCAGCCACCTGAATGGTGAGGAACACAGCAGCCGTGGGCTCAACTGCTTCCTTCAGATATTTCTTAGCAAATGGCAAGGAAAGGGAGAAACCACCAGGCCATTTGGCAGCAGGCTCTCTCCACAGCACCTCATGCTGGCAGTGCAGCCACCGGCGCAGGGCACGCTTCTGTGATGGAAGCACAAGTGTGTGCTGAACCCCACCTTCATACAGGCCAGCAGACATCTGCCAACACAATTTCAGACCCGGGAAATACATCCTCACTGACACAAGCACCATTCACTGGGTAATATGGCGGGCCCAAAGCACAGAGAAACAACACAAGGTTTTTCAAGGTCTGTAGTTACTCAGCAGCTCAAAACAGAGAGGGGAGGAAATCCAACACATTGCACTGAGGGAAAAGGTGCTCACCCCTCCATCGCCCCCAACCACACCAACGTCATCACCAAGAGGCCCAGCTGCAATTAACAGAACAGCCCCAAATTAGAGAGGCTCAGCGGCCCCCCCAAAGGCCCAGCTGCTCCCCTTCCTGCCGGTCTGGCTGCTGCTCCCCTCCCTCCCTCTGGGTGATTTCTCCTCCTCACTTTCTTCCTGTGGTGCAACCTGAAAGTGTAGAAACTGTTTCCTCACAGTGCCCTGAGCCTGTGCGCGCTGTTTGCTCCCCAGAGCTGCTAACCTCTGAGCTGACAAAGCTCTCCCACTTAGCACAAATGGTACAAACACAGCCCTGCTGGGCGATCTAACAGCAAAACGAGAGCCTTGTTTGATTTAAGGAAGCTCTTCTGTGAGTACTTCCGAATGCTTGTAACTAACCAGTGGTTCTGGTTAGTTCTGAATCCCCTTTTTTAAATAAAATGCTTTTTCATTTTCCTCTTTTAGTGTCTGCATGATTAAGGGTCCAAGATTTATATTTCCACATAACGAAAAGAAATTGGATCATTTCGGCAGAGACAATGGCAAAAGCTCCCACTGACTGCAGCCACACACAGAACAAGGCCCCTGTGCAAACACTGGAAGTGAGTTTTTGTGGAAACAACATCTACCAAATACTACAGACAGCTAAGAAAGTTTTCTTTCTTTTCTGTTTTCCTTATGGTAACATTTAAGGCACAATCTCAGATGGCTTTTTTGACCTGATTTTAAACATCCCCATAATTCTGTCAGATAAATCATATGTATGGTGCCCGATTCTTCATCTAAATGCCGTTTTTTCTTATTGTTATTCCCACAAAAAAGAACATGGCTTGATTTTGGCAGCAGTTGCATAGACTTCAGATTAAATATAGCTGTCATTGACTTTCCCTGAGTCTCAGATACTTCTGAAAATAAGCTTTTTGGCACCCACTAAGGAACATGCTGAACAGCTCCTTTAGTTACATGCCCCCAAAATAAAAGGAACCTATAAAGTTCTGACAAGTAGCTGTAAGAATTTGATTTGAGATCATGTTTAACTCTCCTCACAAATATTCAGGGATGGTCCAACTCTCACTCCACCGATATCATTCAGAATATCTTCAGTGTAATCAGTGGTGGCATCACAGCGTATAACAGGAAAATAAGATAATAATTAAAAATAGGAATTAAATTATTCCTTTTTACAGCCTCACCTGTACTGGTATGTGTATACACCAGAGGCTGTTCCAAGGGCACCTGAGCTACAGCCCATGCTGGATCCTGAACTCACCCAGCTCTGCCCTAGGGTCACAGGTCTTCTTATTTAAAATTAACTTTCCAAATTCGTTTTGTTTTTAATACATTAAAAAAAAAAATCTTTCCCACTAAAGCAAGTAGATTTTCCAGTGAACTCCAGCACTTAACCCTGCAGCATTTACTATTTCTAGATTAAAGCATGAGTTTCAAAATTTTTCCTGGAGAAAAAATATATGCATGAATTTACGCTGACGTTGTAGGAAGCACAAGAGCCATCCTGGAATAGAAAACAATCCAAGCAACAATATTTGGCTCAAACTTTCCCAGAAGTTCAGGAGCAACAGTCCCACTTCTGCTAAGGCTACAAATAGTTCTGAATCTGTGCTCCTGTGCAGGGCTCCTAGTGCCATCCATCAGACTCTTCAATCTCGCAGAGTTTAATACTCCGTTATGAATACTTCACATTACGCTCCCTCTGATTCTCCTTTGTTCCAAAGATGACCCTCAGAAGGGAGCTGATCCTGATGCATTTTGTTTCACTCCGTAACAGGCTGACGTGACCAACGCAAGTAGACTTGGCCAAGAGGCCTTCAACGTTCACCTCCACAAGTGATTACAACAGATCAGCATTATTTCCATTAACAGCATCCTGGTTTGGAATGAGCGTCCCAGCAGCATTTTATTACCACCACTGACCACAAGATGGAAATCCTTTTCCATAAGATATCTTGTGATTAGGAAAAGTAATAATAAAAAAAATACATCCTTTCTCCAGAAAAGCATTTTAGAAGAAGTAAAATGGGTTTTTTCATTCTGTTAGCAACCTCTTTGGGGACCTCATCCATTTCATGTTCTTCCTCCATCTGGGAAAAAGTTAGAAGAGCCTTCCAAAGGGGTGGGCATCTCCCAGCCCCTCATGCAGCTTGCCCTGCCTGGGCCATTGGACCAAAGCCCTTCCACAAGGAGTTTTCCATTTTCCCAGGATAGTCTCAGTCAAAGATCCCGAAGGAAGTCCCTCGCCAGCTCTAGCTGATGCACCGGTAGCTTAGATACACCAAGCTCTGCCAACATGTGTTCGTTGTTTAATTTGGAAACTCAAAGGATAAAGTAAACTCTTTCTTCATACCATTACAGGTTTTTTTTAGAGCTAAAAAGCCCTCTGAGGAATGACTGCAGCCGCTCCATGCCTGCAGTGCAGCACTCAGGGAGCTCAGCGGGACGTGGTCTAACCTGCTGCACCCTACCCACACAGACAAAACCACCGGCCTGGGATCTAAAGGCCATTTATTTTTGTTATTGCTTATTTACAGAAATGTGCAGACACTTGCAATGGGAGCCACTGGGCATACACAGAACCAAAAGGGCACTGCTGTCCCCAGGACAAGGGCTGCTGTCACCATGGCCCCGCACCCGGCCCCACTTGCCGGAGATGGCTCTGTAGGAAACCACTACTGAGAAAAGCAGAACAGCTTCTGTGGTTTTAATTATTGGATCAAGTCTTCCCCTCTAAATCTAATTGAGACAGCAAGTAGGGAGCTATGTTTAAAGACAGACAGACATTTGCATCTGTTTTGCTGATTACAGCAGTTGCGCATTTTACTTTAAACATCAATGGGCTGCAACTGCTATTCAAATGATATGGAAATTAGTGCTTTATGCTGAAATTTCCCTTAAGCAACAAAGGAAAGGATTAGCACATGGCTCTGGTTTTTCTTTTCTCTTCTTCTTTTCATGTTAATAAAACACTGTGGCAGTGGAAAGCTCTGATGGTTCATAAACAACACCTGTATCTTTTAATATTTTATTATACCAAGATGCAGAATATTTGAATTCTTTTGTGTAACTATCACAATACAATTTTTAATTAAAATAACCTTCTATATCCGAAACACTGAATTAACTTCACTTTCACAAGGCCTTTCTACCACAAAAACAGACACACACAAGCTATGTGGAGAGTTATGCAAGGGAATGAAGGTACTTAGAAACAATTCATGTCTATTTTATCATAAATATTTCAGGTTTAGATGAATCAACTGGATACCTGCACAGACCCTGTCTAGGCCACACAAGCCCAAGGAACATTTCTGACACGGTCAGTGCCACCCAAGGCTCAGTCCGACACTCTCCCAGCAGCACAGAGCAGTCAGTGCAAATGAGAGCCAGAGCACAGCCCATAGGGCGAGCTTCTCCCCCTGCAGCTCGCCTTGGTAAAGCCAGCTGTGTTCCAGCTCTTTGCAGGACTGACTCTGCTCCCTGTCCAGCTCAGCACCCTTCTATCCAATCCCAAAGATGGCAACTTCTCAGTGAGTTTTCACGGAAACTTCACTCCAGAAGTAGAGGTAAATTAAGGGATATATGAAGATGGCTTTATTAGTTTCCCTCCAAGTTGTCTACTCTTATAGATTAATCAAAGCACTTTTCAGATTTTTAAAATATTATTGAAGGTTATCGGTATGGTAGAGAAGCATGAGCACATGCATATCGCTGGCTGCTTACCCACCTTGTGGCTCTTCCCAGGGAAGAGCTGCAAGATGGCCATCAGCCTTTCCACAGACCCAATTGTCACAGAACTTCATCATCCACATTGTGTCCCCTAATGTGAATGCCTCCTCTCAGCACAGCTACCCAGAACGTGCTGAGGAGAACAAAAGTGCATAACTGACAACACACTTTGATATAATCCCATGCAGAAACACGGACAGAATTAAATTGTAAAGCAGCCTGTGTGGCTCATGTTTCTGTTTTGATGTCAAACTCTGATGCTGGAGGGTGTGGGAAATGGTGGGAAATGATCGAGCCCTCAGCAAATCAGGTAGCTTTGTGTCCTTGGAATGAGTTCATTTAAACATGAAGGCACTGAACACAATCTCTGTGTTCTTGCTTCCTTGAGATTCTAGCAGAGATCTGGTGAGACACATTGAGTTCTTTATATACGGGTTAGAAGACAAACACAAACAGGATGACTGAACGAAGTAATTCCTTTTTCTCAATAAAAAGTTTCAGTACGTCACCCATGGTACACAGCAATGCCAGTCTGGAACTGCTTGTGCTATGCAGGGACACAAATTCTGCCCTTCCCACACACCTCTGCAACCCCACTGCCTTCAGTGGATTTTTTTATCACAAAAATAAAAGGGCAACATCACTTCAAAACATTTGCACTGCATTCATCACCCTAAAATCAACACAACAGGGCAGGCTACGATATATCCATGCCGGAGCCCTGATAACCACATTTGCACTTTGGTTTGTTTGTCACACATGAATATTTATGCACCTCTCCACGATACATCCCCTGGTTTGCATAGGGCACAGGTTGTCAGCAGCTGAAAGCCATTAGCGTCTGACAGCTGCTAGGAGAGCTTGTTTGGAACAGATAGGTGGTGCAGCCTGGCAGGCAGGTGACCCAGCCTCCTTGGGAGCTGCAACATCTTTGGCAGCTGCGCACACAGGGAAGGCCCTTCCTGTGCTGCTCAGCCCTGGTGCAGGGAGATTTAATTATCATCACCACATAATGGGCAGTTTGTAGGAGACTGAGACCTGACAGAAACAGATAGTGGGCAAACAGAGAGCAGATCGCGGCCGACGGAGTAATTACAGCCCAAACAGGAGCACACGAGCTGGCTGGGAGCAGCAGATGTTGCCATCCATCAGCATCTCCGTATAAAACATATGTTCAAATGTTATTTGAGAAAAAGGCAGCAGAACGGTGTCTGCCTCATTTGCAGAGCTATGGGATGCTGGTGGGCGGGGTGCTCAGGGACAGTCTCACAGGGAAAACCTATGGGATCTCTCAGGAGCAGAGGGGTGGAAGATGTCCAGCGCATGGGGCAGGGGCTGTGGGGTCTGAGGGGACCAGGGGGAGGCACCACCCTGCCAGCAGCCTCCTCCCAGAGCCACTGCGGGTCCGGGGTCTGGGAGCAGAGTGGGAACGAACTGAAGAATTTAACTGTGCTCAGAGGAAGAGAGAGAGGTGAAACCTGCACAGCGGGCAGGTGGGGCTGATGGTGTCCAACCTCTGCCACGGGATGATGGTCAACATCCCACAAAATCCCACATGGGAAAAGCTGCATGTACAAAATGCACACACAAATGCTGCGCAGTATCTGTTCAAGGAATTTTGCTTTCTCAAAACCAATATAAAAGCATTTGGTGGGCAGAGATGAAGTGGGGTGGTCAAATATAACTGAAGAGAGGTAGATCATAAGAGAGCCCTTCTGCAATGCTGGAGATGCCTTCATCCACGCTGACAAACACCACCAGCTCACTCAGCAGCATTGCATAAGTTACTTAAAAAAAAAAAAAAAAAAAGACATGAAAGAAGGAAATGCCAGCATCTGCACGTATTTTAGCCATTTTTCTGGCAACTCCCCCACCTGCTTTACCCCAACCTTTTTTCCTGAAGAGAGTTAATCTTTAAAAGCAAAACATGTAAAGACTATCCAAAACGACTGTACCTACATGGTGTCACCTTCCAGACTTGTGATGCTGTCACTACACTTCCTATTTTCAGCGTTTTTTCTTCAAAATCTGCATGAACAATTACCAGTTTTCTATGAATTTTCTTGATACGTCATGGGTCTTTGTTACTATTTGTATTTCTCTTGTAGTTTTGGAAATGGTGAGCGTGGAAATATCCCCCACTTTTCTGGAAGCATACGCACAATAGGGCTCTAATTTACAAACCTTGAAGTCAATAAGAACAGCAAACATTTGTGCCTAAAATCATCAGTGAAGAACTGAGCTCCGTTACCCAGTCCCAGGGCTCGCAGAGTGTTTGCTGCTGCATGTTTGCACAGTGTATTTTTAAAACACGGATTGTTTAAAACATACACAATTAATATTAACAAAGACCCGCAGTTCTCAGAGCGAGTAGCTGGAACGAGCACTGCCTTCTGTCTGATGTGCAATGACCTTCTGAAATATTTTTAGGCACTGTCCTATAAGCAATACGTCTTGCACAAATTACTTCTGCCCAGATACAAACCAGCATTAACCATGGGAGCAGCACGGGATGAATTTGTGTCTTCTAAAACTGGGGGGAAAAGACAATTACCAATGTTTATAAGAGGATTTACAGAGTGCATAACTTTCTCACTTGTTTAATCCTATCACATACAGAGACTGTGTGCCCTGGATAAGGCCATTGACATTGTTATATGGTTCTCCCATTTCTGGGTAAAGGATGGAAACTAAGTAATAGAGTAATAGCTCCTGGTAATAAGCAGAATGGTCAGACCTTAATACAAGCCATTAAGTATTCAATTAGCAGTGTTTGTGCTTTCCAGTATGGTGAGGGATAAATTTCAGTAATGACTAAAAGCTTTCAGTCTTCATAGAATTGATGTAAAAATTAAAGTTAGAAAAAAACTCATGGAGTGATTGCTTCTCCGAGCACAGAAGCACCCCAGTAAAGGACTGGCTCATACAGTTACACGTCAGTGCACATCGACAATAAAAAGTCTAGGAAATGACATGAAGGATTAGGAAAAATTCAATGAAATAAATAAAATAGAAACTATAAAGCCAGACATTTTCACCCCTTAACAATTTTATCCAAGCAAAGGGAATACAAAAACATAGGAAATGCAGATTCGGTGAACTTAGCAACTACCAAACAAATGCAAAATGTACATCCAACACACTTTCTGTGATCTATCCCATGGAAAAGCACACAGAAAGCAGCATGCAACTAACAGCTGCTGTTGGACGGAGGAGGAGGCACCCAGCACCCCCCCCGCTCCCAGCACTGCCCGCAGCTGAGCTGCAGGACAGGCACAGCATGGGCACACCCAGACCGCTCGCTCCATCACTTTGGGGACCTCCTGAGCCAGAGGAACTATTTAAACCCACACCAACTTTAACAACTGTAGCAGTCAGTGTCATCCCTGAAAATTAAATGTAAGATAGCAGAAAGATTCGGTCCAGACATTAAATACACACATACACAACCCCCACGTATGCAATGGATATGAGCAGAACTGCAAGATTCTTCATTATACGAAATACAAAACAAAAACCCTGGCCACCTCTCTGGATGTACAAACACCAGTGGTATGTTGAAAGCATGAGGTCTTGTTTCTAATCCACAGATATTTTTTTCACAAGTTTTTTCACAACATTTTGTGAAGACAACAGCATTGGCTCTCCCTATTTTGGCTGTAAACAGCACAAATGTCTGCAGTTTCCTCACTAACGTCTGTGTTCAGTCATTCTGTAGCAAAAGCAGAGCTACCAGGAACCTCTTTATCAATGGATCACACCGCAAACCGAACCCTTGCCAAAACTCAGAGAGATGTCAGATTAAAGACTTGTTCCTTTCCACTTATGGTTAAAAAAAGGAACGTATGAGAGAATAATTGGTATCCAAAAGACAAACAGTTCCAATTTTTTTTTTTTTAATTTATTTTGCCATGATTCTTGAAAGAAAAAAAACTGAAGTAAAACTCAATGTACACATACTGGCTACGCAGGAAGGAAACAGGGTTTGATGGCACAAAGGACGGTCCCTTTAGGTGACACTGCCAGACAATTTCCTTTTCTGTTCCATTACCACTGGGTTCCTTGTTAAGCCCATTTCTTTAAAAGTCATCCACAAAGGGCCAATGGCATCACAGTGCCATATGCAGAAGAGGTTTGGTTGCCAAGCACGCGGTCCAGGCTCTGCTGCTGTTCAGAGAGCACGTGGAGCAGTCCAGAGCATCAGGGATGGAAGTGAGTGCTTCCTTCAGAGTTAACATCTCCAGAAGCTACAAGGCAAGTACTTTTATCTTACGGGTAGAGACAGCCAGAGACCTCCCGGTTACTGACACCTGTCTTCCCTACTGTCATGGATGTGGATCTTTTTTAACAGAGCTCTGCAGGTCTTTGCCGGACTTGGTCCTCCCCAAAGCTTGTTGGTGCAGGCAATGGTCAACCCTGAAACTGCAGGATGCAAAAGAGCAGAAGAGCCAGTCCCAAGGCATTAGTTCTTACCAGATTGCAGCAATTTCACAGTCATTTCAAGTAGAAATCTCGATCTCAATATTCAATTTGATGAGTGTTTGCTCTTCGTTTTCTTATTAATTGTTCGAACCATGCTGGTGCATTCAGTCCAAATTCTGCTGCAATCTTGTTTACTAACATCTGTTAAGAAGGACGGACAGCAAGCCAGAAAGTCTAACTGACATTGAACTCTAAAGAAAGGAAAAAAAATACAAGATTTCCACTGAATCAGATTGAAAGGTATAACCTGTGTCATTCTTTCTGCTTAAAGCTTTGAGATTAAATTCTTACAGTGTGATGGTGCCACCAGCAGATAACAGTTAGAACAGGGCTTAGCTCAAAACCAGCTGACAACACAGATTTCCCTATGTGGGCTATGTAAGCCTCCAGAAACATACCCTTTAATCTCTTGAAATAATATTTTGGCTAGCACATGGAAGCTAGAAAGCTGTTCAACTGTTCAAAATGTGATCTATCAATAGATAAATCTTTGGATCGATACTTCTCTGTACAACTCCCTTTTGTGTCTCTCTATAGATTTACAAAGGTGCAGAATGGTTTTTGACAGTGTGGGGTAGGCAAACTCAGTCTTCTACTGCATCAGCTCCAAAAGTGCACACGCACACACAAGTGATAATAACAGGTCCTTTGTTTCACAGTTTTGGGTGTTTTTTTTGGTAATACAAAGTATGTCAAAGACAAAACATTGCTCAGATATTGCAGTAAAGGAACTTCAGAATGCCTTGGTACAGATTTGTCTTGGCTTTTTTCAAGTACAATTAGTTACATCGAGAAGGAAAAATCCATACCATACAAATTTTATAAAGGAACCGAAGTGCAGACGGCAGTTACAGCACCGTAACTGAGCTCACTGGAGGAAGCTCCAGGCTGCAGCTTCCTCCACAGCGAGAAAAGCGAGAAAAGCACCAGGGCAGCTAGCGGGATGACAACTGAAAGCAAGCCTTCCATCAGCTGGCAGGACCTGAGCACAGGGATGCATCTCAGACACACATTCTGCATCCCTCTATGGCCACGGCCTCTCACTGTCAGTCTGCAGTGGGACGAGGCCGATGCACCTCTGACAGCCCCGTGACAAACGCTGAGCCCAAAGCCGCTGTCACCCGTTGTGCACGCGCAGCGCGGCACCTGCACGTGTTCTGTCACACACAAAGGTCAGAAGCTTGCCAGCAGGCTGCCTGGCTTCACAGACACACAATGCACGGAGGAAAACAACGCCGAGGAGCTGCTTGCTGTCATTTCCTGCAATTTAAGACTATTTATTTTTAAAACTTTTGCTGCCAACCCCCCATCTGACTGTCACGCTTGCTGAATTTTATCAGCAGAGCACTGTAATTTATTAGAGATCAAACCCAACCGGTTATTTGACTGTCTTGGTTTTAAATACCACTCATCCCTTCTAGCTGCTCTGAATCCCAGGCTCTCTATAATTAATGTTTCTCCAGCAGAGGCAGAGAGCGGATGGAGCGCGCACAGCCCACGTTAACCCTTTGCTGCACCCACTGCAGAACCGCCGTGAGGGCTCTCTGCATGCGCCCCAGCACATCAAAAAGCATCAGGTTCTCCTTATAAAACAAAAATGACGTTGCTGCTCTCCTCTTGAAATTCTCCTTTGTCTCTGGCATAGGTAAATGTTCAAACCAACTTCTGCAGCCTCCTGAACAGGTGTGAGCTGACGTCACGGATGAGGCCCTGCACTACAACAGCTCAGCACTTGCTCGTTCTGCAGCTTGCTCTGCAGCCACACTGCTCCCTGCTTTCCTCATTGCCAAACAAGAACAAATACAAAAATATTTAGGGGTAAATGCTGAATTTTATTCTTACATCAGAAAACAATCTCCTGTGCTCTCTAAGGCAGTATTATCTTTGCTCAGAGAAGGTCAAATACCAGGTGTTTGGCAAGAAGTAAAAGCCTTCACACAGCAAAAGCAGAAGGAGTGAACACGTTTTCCTTTATATTTTCATATCTTATCATCATCCTTCTTTCCCAGCTATATGATCTTTGCCATTAATGGAAAAAGTGCAATATGACAACAGCGATGGTCTCCTCTCAGCCATGTGTATTTACACTGGTGAGCTTTGCATAGCTGAGAGGTTCAGACTGGTCCTCAGAACATTCCATTCGTTCGTCGTGAGATAAAATTGCAGCAAAATTACTATGTTTGATATTTACTCATTAAAATTGTTGCTGCAGTCGGAGTTCTGAAGGGGCTGTCCTAAGAAAGCTTTGCCCTTTTCTGGGTGAACTATTTAAGGCAGAATCCTTGACTGAACCCCCAGAGTTCTAGCTCATTGGACCATGTTTGTCTCCTACCCTATGCAAAATACTCCCAGCAAAAATAGCTGTCAGAGCTCCTATGTGGCAGCTGTTTCAAGAAGACAGTCTCCAATTTTTGCTGTTCTTCTATATTGTATTTCAAGAAGATTGTTTTCCAAGCCTCTCATCACACAGCTTTCAGTAATGGCAGATAAATATTGTGTTGTGTGTTAGTTTCCCCAGTGCAAGTACTTTGGGGAGACTTTCAAGAGTGTATCTGGGGAGATGTTCAGGAGTGTATTTGAATCAGAGATACCAACAGACCTTTGATTAACCATCAGGACACATGGTGGGCACAAAGCACTCAGATATTTTGCTGAATGTGTGGCAAAAGGCATTAACTAAACCACCATGATACCATAGTACTGCTTATTGTTCTGTTGTTGAACTAACAGAAAAATGCAGAATTCTGTTCTGAACCATACTTCCATAATTCCAAAGGAATTTATACCAAAGTAACCAGGAAATCACTGGATGTAACACTGTGTGCATCGACTCAACTGTATTGGCTGAGTCTGAAACCTATATACAATGTGAAATATTACAAAAAATGTTGGCACAATTTTCCCTATGACTGTGTTACTACTCACTCATGTCATAACATAAAGACAGCGTTACGTTTTGTTTCCATGAGAGTTATGTGATGTACACCACGGTCTGATACTGCAGCTGCTATCAGTGCAGACTGCCAGCAGCGTAACTGGCCAGAAGTAAATCCAAGGGAACACGCTGCAGTAGGAGAGCAAAGCTGCATTACTCTAACACCGACACTGACAGGTACCTTGGAGAAAGGTGTCAGTCTTTCCCAACACAATTCCTTGGAGTTTCAGCAGAAAAATTTCTGAAGGGGGAGATCATAGCAAATTAATACAATCTAAAGCAGCTTCCAGAAAACAGCGTTGTGCCCCAGCCTCTGTGTAACCGTCGGTGTGAAACGTGCCCCGACACACGAACAGTCCCGGGGAGGAACACACCTCTGTCCAACGCAGCACCAGGGTCTCCCTGCACTGTGTCAGCTGCTGGGAACCACCAGACACTGACCTGTCAGACACAGCCTGAGCACCGACTGGAAATGGCCGCTCAGACGCCAGCTCACACCTCACGCTGGGTACCCAGGTGCCCAGAACGCTCAGCACTCACCTCCCTCCCTCAGGGCTGGTTACTCGGGATTCTTCAGGCAGCTTTGCTAGGACAGCAACACCACACTCCCTTCGAAACCAAGCATTTTGCTTCCTATCCCTTGGGCCTCTAGTTAAAAAAAGAAATTTTCTCCTATGATCAAAGAATCAGTCTATTAAAATAGGAAGCATTCTGTGGCATACACAACATTCAAATATGAACTATTACCAGAGGTAAAAACTCAATTTTTACATTTGAGTAATTCATCCCATTTTAACTGCTTCTTAGTGAGCTCGGCATCTGCTTAAGGTTTGTTATTTTTCACATAGTTAAACCTTAAGAGCTAAGGACTGGGCTGACAAAATAACGGTGGTCCTGATTCCTTTGGTTTCACTCATGACACTTTGAGATTTCAGCTCTCCTCTGTGAGACACTGGCTTTGTTCTGTAACACTACAGAATAGTATAAAATCGTGTCATTATTTCATGTCTTCTGTAAGGCATGAAGATAAGCTCAGAACAGACAGAGCAGTTAATTAACAAAGCCCACACTGAACAGAACAGACCACTGTCAGTGATCAATACAATCTACAATTTCAGTGCACAGCCATAAAAAATTGCATTCAAAAAGACATTCCTAACAGCTGGGCATTACTATAATGTATATAAACATATCCATGTGCCAGGTTTGTTCGGATTCCCAGGCTCGATGTACGTCCCCCAGAGCGTGGCTTAGAAGAGATTTCATCGCTTCCTCACTTCCCTGTGACCAATCCCTGTGCCACGCAGCACAAGGACTTAGGTAAGTTACTTCTTTATTAAGCAAAGTACACACACATCCAGGCAAGATACATTTTCTCAAGTTAGCATAATTTAAAAACTGATCAGTTTCAGTTTCTAAAGATAGCGTTTGGCCATGAATCTGCTTCTTTCAAGGTATCTAGAGGGACTTTAGCTGGCTTCGTAAGAAGAACCATGCAACAACTTGAACTCTGCAAAATAAAAATGCATCTTTGATCAATGATTGCAGTGGAAGTTGCACGCAGCAGCTCTGCCTGCCCCCACTACGCAGGGGCTGCTCTCACTCTCAGGCTTGGCTCACACCACCTGCAGCCACACAGGCAGGAGCTCACAGGACGCTGCTACCTGGAAGCACCATTCTGCTCCAACAGGCTTGAGAGGGGTTGGATTGGCAGCAGACAGGGCCACTGATGCTTCTGAAAGTTACATTTATACTTTAATGCATTGCTAGACACCGTTAAAACGACTTGTGTACTTTCTAGGAAATCTACTTTCTTCTGAATTCCAAACTTCAGAAGCTAGGGTTACAACATCTAACATTCCTCATCAGCTGTTATGAGATGGATTTTTAAGTTCCAGTTCACAATTGTTAAACACGTACTAAACAGCATCTGTTGATAAGCTGAGAAATTTGATGTGCTTATGCTGCTTCTCTTTCCCCTGTATGGACTCCCATCCTAAAGCTTTCACACTGCTGACGCCTGCATTGCGAAGGGGTGGGTTAAAGAGCTCGTTATGAGGCACTGACCATTCTGTGCCCTGCCTACAGCTGTTTGCTCTTTTTGTATTAGACTTTTGTATTAGACAGCAAGGAAGTCACTGGACAAAGTCAAGAAAAATGAACCAATCATTGTGAGAAAAATTCAATTCTTCAAATTATTATGAATGACGCATATTCAGTGGTTCGTGCTGATTAATGCTAATTGTGAAAAACCAGCAGCTACTGTATTCACAAAGCATCTGACACTAGGTGGTATTTTTCGGTTTAAATCACCACCACTTGTCTGTCTCTGAATGGGACAATCTCCCTGTCACCTGCCAGCAGAAGAAAACATGGTCGACTCCAGAAGACTTAAGAGAATTTTCTCCGTTTATATCTCATGAAGGAATTTTCTTGATGTAAGGCATAGGATGCTGCCAAGTATTTATATACAAATAGAATCACAATCTACTGCTTTGTGATGGGAGCTGCATCCTCAGGGTACAATTACAGCAATTATCTGGATGGATCTTCTCATCAGTAACCTTTGACTCCTCTCCTACAATCTGTCAGTCTTCATCACCAAATGGGGAAAGCAGCGTATTGTTTCTATTCAATCATCTGCTTCTGAGAAAGAGAAAACTCCACTATTAGGACAGCCTGCCTGCCCATGTGTATGACCTCCTGCAGCTAGCCTGCATCTGCCAGACGGAGTGGCAAGGCACAGGATAAACAGCAGCTCACTCCTGTGCTGTGCTTCTGTCAGGACAAAAGCAGCAGGCACCCTCTGAAACTTCTGCATTTCTCTTAGGAATTTCAAGACAAGCAGAAATAGGCTTTTTGTATGCAAAGCACAGATGCATTGCCTAATCCTAAAAGGTGCTGAATATCTCAGCCCTCCATGGCATTGGTTGGTTATCCATTATTTCTGGAACACAGCCCCAGTAGGAAGAGAGCACTGTCTCAGCTCCCATCAGACTGCAGTGAATCCACTGAACTAAAAGGATTCAGTGTAAGCCTGCACCTATGCAAGGATGGAGCACAGTCGTATGTTAACGCTGTTATCATGTTTATCATCACACAATTGGTGCCAAAATAAAACTCCTGCAGAAGTTTTGTTGGAGGGCATGGCCTGGAGGATACAGCTGATTTTAAATTAAGTATTTTTAATTCAGATTCAGCAATGCAAAGTGATGGAGGGAAGAATAACTTGGTTCCAAGAGGACTTTTAATACAGGATGGCAAAGTAACTACTGTAAACATTTTAATAACTTAAATTATGGTGAATTATTATGGTAAAACAACTGATTAATTACTATAACAAAGCAATGGAGAATCACCTCTGCCTTAAATAGCTTAATTCTGTAAGCATATCGTACTTCCAGAAAAAGGATTGTAGTTCAAAGTGTTATGTATCATCACCTTTAGCTGCTACCTACTATTTGGTACGTTGGTAATAAAAGCAAGGGTCCTTCTGGTCAAAGCAAACAGCCATGTCCCTCCTTTGCATTCTTCCCACTAGCTGTAAATGCTGCTATGTGGACAGGGCAGGGGTAAAACTAATAATAGAGCGAATCTGGAAAGAAACAAAACTAAAAGTAGACAAAATCACGTACAGAGGTAACTTAACAGTCAGCTACCATAGGAGTAAGAAGCTAAATCTTCATTGTCAAGTGCCAATTCAAAATGAAAACAGATTCAATCAAAAAACTGTCAGAAAGTTCTTTACAATTTTGCAGGGATCACACACACCCACGACGCTAGACAGAACCCAACTGTTTCGGTGACCAACTTCAAACAATAGCCAGACTGTTCAAAGCACAACAACAGGAATGATGTTTGCCTGAAGGCATACTGTATTAATGTAAATTGATTTCAAATGCACATTTGGTTTCTCAAACCAAACAAAAAATAGATACTAAACCGTGCAAGTGGAAGTTACTGCAAGAGGCACCCAACTTCGGGTCGCCCATGCTTCAGGCATCCACCAGTAACCATGGTGCTGCCTATGGTCAGCACGGAAGGCACCAAAAGGTGTCTGTACTTACTTGTGCCTAAGGAACAAGCTACTCACTGTACTCTTCCTACTTTTGAAACATCTTAAGGCTGTTGAGTCTCCATCTCCTTTACGAACCTTCCTAATCACCACCAGATTAAGTTCCCTCCATCTTCCCTCCCCATGAGACACTTTACTACCAGTCACGTCCATGGCCTTTAGTCACGCTGCCATAGTGCCTTTCTATCAGCTTCAGCACTGACCTTTACAAAGTCCTAAATGTTATTTCAATTTTAATACTCTCAGTTTAATATCTTTGGAAGTGATTAACAGCACTGCATTAATGTCATTAGGTCCTTGCACATTTGCTCACCACCTTCTGCTAATGCAACTTAATCACTACATGCTGCAACACCCCGAGTTTCTATTTCTAGTTCAGTGAGATTATTAAGCTCGTAATAAGCAGCAGCATGCTGCATCATCACTGAGTTTCATTGCTCCAAAAAGCAAAAGAATTAAAACAGAGATTAATTTTGTTCTGTGCATCATCTCACTCATCTGTGACGGAGTGATGGAGATGGAGACAACTGTAGCTGTTGTTGCAAGAAGCAGCCAGGCTTCTTCACAACAACCAAATTAATTTCTTGTCTGTTAACTTTTTGTCACATCAGAAATAGTAGATCTGCACAATCCCCTCATCAAGGTGCAGGTGAACAATCAGACCCAGCGGAACGAAAGGCACCTGGCTTCAGTTTCCTGATGCTGCTCTTTCTGGTGGCTCTGGGGGAATCACCACATTGAAATCAGTTTTCCAAAATCAGATGGCACAGTATCTCTGCTATTCATTTTGGCTGCACCAGCCGAGCCCAGGGCCCAACGCAGCATCTTGCAGTGCCTCTGGACCGCAGGGTGCCAGCTGCCTCCCAAGCCAGCAGCATCACCAAGCTCATGGTGGAAAGACGGGGGAGCCTGGCTCAAGGTACATGAAAAATATTCATTTTGCACTGGGGGGAAGAAGAATGAGGTCTGCTTACAGAGAGCAGGGAGCTCTCACGGCAGCTGCAGCAGCTGAGTGCCTCTGGTAGCTCCGTGCCAGTGCTTCCCAGCAAGGGGAAGGGCCCACACAGCACTGCCAGGGAGCTCATCCCAGGGGTGAGCTTTCAGGCCCCTCGGCTGTCACTTGAACCTATTTCTTTCCCAAAACAAGACAATGTGCACAAAGCATGAGAGAGCAAGCAAATGGCACAAAACAAAGTGCAGCTATATATATTGTCTACTTGCAGTGTAGGTGTGAGAGTGTTAAATAACCTTAACAAATTAATTTTAACTAAGAAAAAAAGTAAACGTAAAGATCTTTAGCAGTTGATAGTCAACATGTTTTGCTAATCCACAGACTCAGTGAGATTTAAAAGACACGAGCAAGGTTATTTTGGATATAGAGGATATCAGGAACTGAAGGTGACAGTTAAGGAAAATTTCTCGGAAGACGGAATAATTCAAGAAGTGGAGATGAGCTGGCAACTCACTATTTTCTTTCTCTGCTCTTATCAGAACAGTGCTTAGACAATGAGTAAATCACCTCATGGTAAATCTCAGGTCACAGCATGTCAAGATGACATGAGTTTTGTTCACCTATTTGTGTAACAAGTCCGTTTGTTTAAAGTCTTAAAATTTCTTTAATTAGAGATTTCTTAGACAAGCAGCTTACGTGATCATTACCCAGTAATTTCACATCAGGCGTTAAAATGATCTACCAGCAACAGAACACACACAAACATGTTCCTAGTGTACGCTCCCTTGTACTGCTGGCACTCCCCCGACCTTTCCTGGAGGCAGCTCAGCCAACTGAGCCAGCAGAAGGTAAACACAGCAGGAGGGCAGGGCTGGAAACCCCACTGGAGGTGAAGGAACCGCGCTGTGTGGCTGAGGCTGTGCCAAGGGCACTGAGCACCACTGCCTGCTTGCAGTGAGCAGCAGCAGGGCAGCCCCATCCCAGCATAGCGTGCTGCAGCAGCTGGAAGACAGCTATGCACACCCCGTCCTCTTCCCTGGCAGTGGTGGCAGCAGCTTGAGATTATAATTAGAATTTAATCTGCTAAGAAAAACAACGAACAAGAACTCTTCTTAGCCTTGGTGTGCGTGAGATGTAAAGCAAGACACCTTATTTCAAACTAAGGCAAAAATAAATAAATAAATAAAAAATTAAAAAAAAACAAAACTGTGCCATGGAGCATTTGTTGCTGTGCTGCCTGAACAGATGTGAGCCTGCACTGCCACCTGCAGCCAGCGCTGCTCACTGCCTCCATCGCGCACAGCTCGCTGCCGCCCAGCACTGCCCCAAGCACAGCCCCACCGCGACAGCAGCGACTGCACTGCCTGGGCAGGTTCCAGGCTTTTTTTTTTTTTTTTAGAACAATTCTTCAGAGTTTCAGAAGAGAATTTATTGGAGTGGATACCTAAAAATGTAGATATTTTTGCAGAGCTGTATGCCACAAATCAATGTTGTTTAAGTTACTCTGCTCGAAGTTCTCTATGACGTTACGGAGCATAATTAGCAGAAGTGTATCCAAAGCGGTGGGTTTACTCCCTGCTGTTATCTTCTGGAAATAATGTGCTTATACGCCCTGCAGAAACTGCTAACTATTGAAAATGCAGACAATTTTTACTTGCAGAGGAAACTCGAGGGCTATGCTTTCACGTAACGCAGAAGCCTTTTCCAACAAGCAAATGATCTGAGAACACAGTGAGCACCGTTCTTCACTACTGTTCCATGGCACGAATCGTTCCTGTGTACTTAATGACTTCTCTATAATTAGTAACCTGAAGTATTTTAAAATTGGCATCTGTTCAGAACATGTACTGTTTCAAAAGATATTAATAAATGTGTGCTGGTCTAAAAGATACAAATAATACCATCAAATCATCTTTGTAAACTAAACATCTGAAAGCCATAGGAATGCAAGTTCTTAACCATGAAGAACAGTGAGTGCTCCCAGTTAGAAAACACAAGACCATTAGGAATGACTCTGAATAGGTCAAAAGCATCCTTTCCTGATTTCCAAAGGGACACATTCTGGCTTCCAGCTACTTAGTCATCTTCACATTCATTAAGATCTTTTATTTTTACATTTAGATTCCACTTTGTGCAGTCTGATTTTCAGATACCAGCACAAGATGAAAGTCAGCTTGGTTACTATCAATAATTCAAATGAATAGATTCAGAGAATTGATCAAGTGATTTATACAAACTTCAAAGATGAATTTTAACAAATCTGTTGCTCAGAATTTATGACACAAATGGAAACAGCATAGCAAAAATGAAGTCAACAATATTATTTAAGCAATTATCATGGACAAAAGCATTCTTAAACCCTGCGATTGATAAAGCAGCCAGAACAAACCATTAACCTCCTGAAACTGGATAAAATTTACACCTTTATGAAAACAGACACAAAACAGTAATTATTAAACCTTATTAAACACTCAAATACCACTATAATGGAAGGAGGACAAAACCAACGAGTAATACTGAAAAATTCAAACATGTTGACATCTCAGTGATCGCCAAAAACATCTGATCTGAAACTGAATGAGGTTTCTCTTACCAAAATGGTGACTGATAGAGGTCGTGATGGAGCCCTTTGGCAGGGAGTGGTCTGTCCTGTAAAACTGGGTAACACACATGGACATTGCACGGCAGTTAAAGCCCCCAGTCATAACAATGGCTTAGGTTTTATGAACAGTAAAACAGCCTCTGACTCAAAACAGTTATCCTAGTAGAACAGGCATTTAGGCACGTTATGAAGTATAGGATGAACCTGTTCATTTAATACAGCAAATGAGGAAAAAGAAACACCCTGTCATTTTTAGCAGAACTTTTCAAAGTTGAAAAAAATGAAGTAAAACTTCCAGTATTTAGATCACAAACTGCAGTTTATCTGGAATGTGCAGTACACAGCAGAATTTACTGCTCATAACCACATCAATGTAAGTACCAAACAGCTTGCAAAACCAATTTTATATTGGCCAAGTTCTGTATTAACATCTGTGTTTAACTTCATTATAAATATAACCTTGAAATTAGGATAAAGACTTGGCATTTTTAATTAAAATTATCACTCACTGCATGAACCAATGTTATGAAAATTGGTTAGTAATGCAACTGCTTATTTATAATGAAACATAAATTAAAATGCTCATCTTTAGCGTGGCTATTCTTGTAAGTACTGAAGATTTTATGAACAAGCTTCCAAGTGTTAGTTATAAATGACAAAAAAAGTGACCAGTGCCTAAATGGCAATTGTAATCACTGCAACTCATAATAATCAATAGTGCACACTGTAATTACTCTAAATGTATTATTATGAATTAAGCAATAAAACCAGTAGCTCTTAGAACTTGAAAAAAAGTTAGAGAAATGTTCATCAGTTAAAATTTCTGATTCGTAAATGTCCTACAAACAAACTTTCACAAATAAACACAAGTGCACTTTACTGAAAAGCTAATTAAGGTCACAGGTGTGCTCTGGATCTGCTGCTGAATGTATGATTACGGTCTTAGATGGAAACACTCCCGAGGTGGCTGTTCAAGTCAACTTAAGGTGACAGAAAGTTACACATTCCTAGGAAGAGGTGGTCCTGTACACTTCTGACTCCAACCACTGCTTCATTTTTGTCACCTCTAAGGATCTGACCAAAACTAAGCTGACAAAAAAGATTCATTTCTAATTAGATCCTCGTGCTGATCCAACTCACCTTACAGCCCTATGGTTGCTAGAGGTGAAACGAGAGAAGCAGTAAAGTTATGCCCAGGGCATGGGGAAAAAAAAGATAAGATTACTCCTTTCAGTGGCAGAATGATCTCATGCTCATCTGAGCTTGCTGCGACACCATACTCCAGAGCTTCCAGGAAATTCATATTCTAACAACAAAAAGCCAAAAATTAAGGGATCTGCTTCTGCTTCGCTTGCTGACAAAACTAATGGAACTCTTCTGAAGACAATGATATTACACCTATTGAAAACCACTGGGAAGAGACAGTGAGGCTAATTCCTTAAAAAGTTATAAGAATTGATGTCTGAATTTTCTTTGAATTTTTTTTCCATTCTGTTTTGTGAATGCAATGAAAGAGGTGAAGGTTCTCTATAACTTTCATACTTTAGCAATTTTATTTAGGTTCCACAGTGGAAGTTGCAACAAGAGCAACGACAAGAACAGGAGTGATTCAACAGCTTTCAAACAATGTGTGCTCTAGCCTCATAACTGGCCAGTCACACACTTCAAACCGGTCAGTTGCAAACAGTGGTAACAGAAGACCAAAGTCTGTGCATTATTAGCCCATCACGCAGGCATTTCACAAGTTGTTTCCGTCTTCTGCTTTCAGAGCTGTTGCTTCTATTCCATCTAGGACAGGAACAATCTCACTGGCACAAAATTCACTCTTCACAGCAGAGACATCTTGGGACAATTCCAGGTCAACTTTGCAAAAAATTAAATATTGTGGTGATTAACCAGAAAGACAAGAAAATATTGCAATAAATTTCATAATTAGGCAACTAAATTTAGTGAATAAAATACTTTCAATATATGACATACACAACTATCAATTTATCTGGGGCATGAAACTATTTTACATTGAATGTCATGTTAAGAGCCAGGTTAGTAAGTAGTACCCATGATACTCTTAGAGGATTACGTGGAACCCTTAAGCATTACATGGAAATTTAATTCTCATACACTAAAAATTAAAAAAGAAAATATGTGTACCAGCAAATCACTGATGGCACCAGCTACACAAGCCACTTCTAACAAGGGCACAGTTCTTACGATAACAATCTTTAAGAACGCCACATACAGGATCCCCTAGGCCCCTGCAAATTGTGCAAGAAGTGAACAGCAACATAAACTCCCAAACATCAACTTTAAAAAAAAATAATTCTGGAACTAGTACAGAAATTTCTAAAAGTTCTACATGTCAAATACAGACTGAGTATTTGTATGAGCAATATCTCAAGAGCCATTATCTTAGCTCTAGAAATTGAAGCTTCCAGATGAAAGCATCTGCAAGATACCAAAAAGATATTGTTTGCATGTACCAAAACATTAATAAACAGCTAAATCTAATTATTGCAAAAACATACACACTGCAGCTGTAAACTTCTCTCTAACCATACCATTACAGCCTTACCAATGAAAACAGAAATGTCAATGCTAATGTAAACTCAGCTGCTGATATATATTCATTAGATTCAGAAATGCTTCAACATTTCTTCTATGTCAAATTTTATTTCAGTGTCATTGGCCACAATTCAGTGTAGTTACAACCTGCTATAACAAAATGTAATGTTTTAGCACACCTAGGCCTTAGATGTATTTCCATTTCTGTCTCTTACTCCATGAAAATCACGTCGAGAACCATACCAAAACAACTACTACAGCTTTCAAACAGCAACTAGTAAGCAGAGGAGCAAAAAATGACAGCATGCTCTGATCAGGCAAAACTATTTTTCTTTTCGTCCTGAGAGTGACCTCAAAAACATGACCAACTCTCATCCTGCAACTGTGCAGAGATTCGACATTACACCATAGACACTGGAAAGGCAGAGTGCATCAGGATAACCAGTTCCTGTCCATGGCCTTACCTAACTGAATTCTGTATATTGTGCATTGCCTAACTCAATAGAAATGCACGTAAATAAAATAAGGAAACATCTACTCTGGATCAAATTTAGACTGCAAGGTAAAATTGCTAAAATATTACCACATATCTGTGATGACACGCTAAGGTGTAAGAGAATTAAAGTTAACTTCATCTGAGAGCTGCAAAGAACACATAAGAAATGGTTGTGTCAGAAATATACTAGCATAAAGCACACAGAGAAGGTGTTTCTATTACTCCTGTGGAGAGCTCTCTGACACAGCATCTAGTCTATCATTCTGATCATCCCAGATGTGGATTTATCCACTTCCTAGGAACCTTAACCTAATGAGAAAAGATAAAGAAGCAGAAGAAAGAGAAGGAAAGAGATTATCTATGGACCATCCTTTGTTTTATATTGAAGTTTAAGGAAGAAACCCTCAGTGCTCAGGAGCTACCTACACTGAGTAACCCCAAGTAATTACAAGTGCCCTTCTGACTGTACAGACATGCTGAATCAAGAGCTCTGTACACTTGCCTGGTCACCTCCGCAGCATGACAGAAGGATGGCTCTAGCCACTTCAATCACTAGAATTTTTATTATTGGATCATCATCGGTCAAAGTATGACAGAAAGAAGAACAGTTTCTTCATTAAGATGTGTATTGTGATTAACATGCCATTTGAGCTCTGAGACTGAATTTATTTCAATCTAGTCTGTATTAAAGCAGTATATTATCAAAAATGGGTTCTACAGCTCAATTCAGTGATGATTGCTTCATCCACCTTTATAAAGGCAAAGTGAATTTGTAAAAGGGAAAAGAAAAATGCACTTGTAAGTCCTGCTAAGCAGGGAGGTTAGGAAGATATTTGCAGGAGCTGGGGAACAGCAGTCCCAGAAGAAGCACCTGAGCAGTGACCCAACTCAGAAGACAAGAATTTCTGCTACGCAATTCAAGACTATGCTGAAGCATTCTACTATTATTAGCATTTAAATTAACTTCATTGTGAAATAGTAATTAAACAGCAGGGAAGATTCACTGCCTTAGCCTTTTATTCTTGATTCTAATTTACATGATTAAATTCTAACTTATTCACTGATTACCTTCTTGCTTAACATGCTTTAGGTTCTCACATTTTTTCTTTCTATCCTTGCTTCTTTTTTTGGATGTAGTAGTTTTTGCCCTCACCAATCCACAGTTTTCAGCATGCTGGTGCATACTGCTCTGTTAGCATAATGAAGCATAAATATATGAATCAAATATTAATGTATGTAAGCACCTTAACACAAAAAAATATGTATATGGTTTTGGCAAACAAATTTTGTACACTAAATCAAGAGCTGACTTAGTTAACAACCTCTGTAAAACTCCTGAAGATTTGTCCACAACAAAACTCTGCTTTGAAGGAACATTGTAAATTTGATTTTATTTTCATAATTTTTTTCTGATCCATGGATAAGCAATGAGACAAAATCTGTGGGAAAAGAAGTTCACATTTGCTTTAGAAGTGCACACAGTTAATCCAAAAATGGAGATACATTCTCACACCATATAGTTTTTGAAAAAGTGAATAATAATTTCATAATTTTCTTGCTGAGCTGGTCCTTGTACTCTTTCACTTCAATTATCTTTTCAAGTTCTTCACTTTGTCTTAAAACTCATACCTTCACACTGCTTTTTAATTTGAAGACTGCTATAGAAAACATTAATAACTTCAATACCCGATTGTACAAGCCAGTACCAATCTTGAACTTGTGATGTGGTAGGTATTTTCTGCCAAAAGGGGAATACTATAATAAGCTTTATTCATCCACCAATGTAAGGCTTGCGGGGGAAAAAAAAAAAAATCAAGCTCTGCTGGTTTAGCATTAAGGAGTTAGCACTCAAGCCAGTACACTGCTTTTTATTCTCAGTTCTTCATAACAGTGTGATACGAAACACTGAAAGATGACTCCAGCAAGATTCCTTAAAACAGAATATCTTACCCAGAGTGAACAGCCCTTACCACATTTAGGCAGCCATAAACTGTAGATTTAACACTGGAATCCTCATGGTGCTTCTTAGAGTGAATTGTGAGAAGCTGCTTCCGTCGAAATGTTTTGCTGCAGCACAAGCAAGTGAAAGGCTTCTCACCAGTATGAGTTCGTTTATGTACAATTAAGTGACGTTCCTGAAACAAAGAAAATATTTGTACCATAACTGCCCAGCTCTGTAAAACACAGAAGAGAATGAGAGTGTTACAGACTCCTTAGTTACCCTCCACTGTAAGCAGATGCTGAAGGATACACTGAGTTACTGCCCAGTCCCTTGGAGAAGGGGGGAGTTTTCCCCCCTGACGTTACTAAGGTTTGCAGAGAAAATGACCAGAACCAAGTGAAGCACTGGAACAGGTTCCCAGGGAAGTTGCGGATGCCCCGTTCCCAGATGTGTTCAAGGCCACATTGGATGGAGCTTGGAGCAACCTGATCAACTAGAAGGTGTGTATCCCTGATGATCTTTAGGTTCCCTTCCAACCCAAACAATTCTAATGATATAAGAGCTTTTTCATCCTATTGTCCAGCACTCTTATGTCAACGTAGCAGTATCCCATTTCACTGTACAAAGCCAGAACAAAAAAATTATCCAAAAAATGGATGTCCATGTCACAGGACCTACGGCCGTCAAGATGACAGATGTTTCAAATGACCAAGAAAGGAAATGATGGGAAAGCTTTGGAATGCGGGCAGACTGAAAGAACTATTTAAATTATGTCCTCATGCTTGGTCCTTCACAGACAGCTGTCAACTCAAGACTGTACTTCAGACAGAAGAATAAGGGGACTACGCACGGGGTCTCCACAGACATCTGCCTGCTGGGCAAGATGGCTCCCTCAAAACATCCAAAGAACTGTGTGAAGAACAAGGAGAGAACTGAGTTTCTTATGTCAAAGGAGGCCAGAATCTTAATGAACAGATTACTGAAAAAGTATTACTACGTAAGAAATCCTTCCCAAACATTCACTTAAGAGACATACTCTTGACCATTAAGGATAGAACATATTCCTCTTTTCCCTAAAAAATGAAAAGTACTACAGATTCTTCAGTTCATGTTCTTTCAGCACTGAAGCTAAAAGTATCTAACTCAGAGAAAAAGCCATGAGAAAAATCCACTGTTTTATTCACCGTTCTATGCATCTTCCTGTAAGATAATAAAAATTATCACCACTTGTTCATCCATTTAGCAGGTGCAAATGGTGGTGCATTTCAGCAGTAGTGACAGCAATGTGAAAAGCAAGCCACGTTCTGGACAGAAATGCACAGCTGACACACCACGAAATGAAGAGCATCTTGATCAGCTCATCCACACAAATCAGCTAATGGTGGTGACTATGAAGAAAAGCAATGTTTTGCAGCTGAGAATTTGCTCTATCACATAGCGTTACTGCACTCTTTGTATCTGTTGTAGTTTCCATGGAAATAAATAGGAGGCATTACTTTCAGCTCCACAATCTGCATATTTCTCCATACGATCACTTCAGCAAAAGATACATGTAACACAACCAATGCTTTAATTCTGGCTTTTACAGATGCATAAAAAGTATCTGACAGAGATAAATATAGATAAGAATATCTTTCTGTGGATCTTTCGGTTTAGCACACACATTATTTTGGCCAGAGATCTCCCCACCACCACCTTTTTTTTTTTTTTTCTCCCCATAAGTTAGAAAAAAGTATTTTTGAGTTCCTGAAGTGTTTACTGTGCTTCAGCATAAAGAAATGCTTTGCACTTCTATGGTATTTGTGTGCCATGTAGTTAGATGACAGCAAAGCTAAACAATACAGCAACCAATTAAAGATATAATCTACTGTCAAAATCCAATCTTTCCTCAAGGCTGGAAAGCAATGGGATCCTAACTGTATTTTTATAGCATGTTTAAATTTTGCAGACTGATTTTATTCAGTGACATCGCTGGAAAATCACACAAAGCACAAATATTTTGTTCTCATGCCACTGAAATTGATTGCTCTTACTTTATACTTGTGAACAATTCATGTACAGAAGATTTAACAAGACAGTTTCACTTTTCTGCATTCCCATTTTATTGTTCATTTATGAACCATTTATCTTGCAAGTAAAATATAACTACTATATGTTAGTTAGATTGTAGTAATAAATGTTTTTATCTTATTCAAGTAAATATATCCAAAGCCAATCCTACCTTGCCAAATCATCCATTTAATATGCAATAATTTTTCAGACAATTTAAATACCTGCTTGCATGCATAGCTGCATTGATCACATTTGAATCTTTTTTCATCTCTATGAGTCTTCTTGTGCTGAGAGAGAGCATAACGCTCGTGAAAAACAGCTTCACAGTAACTGCATTTAACTGCCACTGCCATGTATGAATGCAGATTTCGCAAGTGGACACCTGAACAGTTATTAAAAACAATTATTTCAACAGCAAATTTTGGATTTTCACAAGTTTGAACAAGAGTTAGATTGTGCATAGCCCTCAGTAGTACAAGAGAAAAAAAAAACCCTTCTGTATTCTCAGCAATAGATGCAAAATTGCCAAGTAGGCAGTTTCTCAAATAAGTTTAGATAACTAAAGTTGCAATAACTGTAACTGCCCAGAGAAATTAAGAAGTTATAAGCTGAAATCTCACTGATTTTAGTCGAAGTCATTTAACCAAATCCCTTTGAAAATTCCAGTAACTGTCTGCTTTTACCTACACAAAAAGATTAATTTCAAAATGCTACCCAAGTAGTTCCTGTATACAATTGCTTTGTATATAGGTAGATAACTCTGTTTTTACCTTGAAATACTTAATAAATTTAAATGGAAGCTTTTTGAAAACATAAATAGATACTAGAGACATCTTTATATGCCTAAATATTTTTAATATAGCCCTTCATAATTTCCAAAAACCTAAAATTGCATCTAGCTCCTGCTAGCATTGGTCAGCTGTATCACTTAAAATACAGTAAATATGCTGTATTTCTAATACTCATTTTTTAATGAAACTCTCATCTGTAATTTAATATTTCCTTCCTAGAAGGGAAGTGAATTTACACATTAAATACACATACAGTGACTTCACTGGGATTTGAATCTAGTACTCTTCCAAACAAAAATAGTTGAAAAATTGAGCACATGAAATCCCCAGAAAATCACAAGGGTTTGTACTTCAAGAACTGTGGTTTGTACATGGGAAAAATGCTTTTTAAGTGTACTATGATTTTAACTTCTATTCTCAGTATCAACATGTACACCAGTACCGTTCAATATTAATGACAAAGGAAAAAAATAATTCCTTTTTCTGCATACAAAGTAAAGATGAACTTAAGTAGTAGTTTATTTTTGCATTTTTGGAGAACATCCCAACTAGCTAAGAGACATTTCAGTTTATTGCATCACCTTCAATGTTTTATGACTGTAATAGAACCTGAAAATAATATTAGATATTGATAATCAGCAAATTCAGAATTCTAAGAGTGCTGATTAGGTGAAACCGTTGTTTTGCAGTTTACTAATTGATGCAATTACATGTATTTCTTTAAATTACAAGCACAATGTGCTCATGCTCAGCAACCAAACAGAACCATTTTAAACTAAGAGGTAAAAGCTGATTTTGTATACGCAAAAAGTATTAAAACATTAAATGTATTTTCATTCCTCATTTACCTAGATGGAAATAAGCATTTTAACTAAAGTAGAGAAAGAAAATGTGACATTGAAATGGCTTCACAGAAATCTGGACTATTTTCTGTGGCTCTGAAAAGAAACTCCTCAGTGCAACCTGGATGTAGATTTTTGTAGGGTACATTCTTACTGGAAAAGACAAGGTCACCATAGTACAGGTACTCTGGGGAGGGAAAAAAGCTAAGTATTTGATACTTGGTATTTTAAACAATTTAAAGCATCCACCACAAGATGTCACCACATCTCCTCGTAGGAGGAACTTACCTGTAAATCAACGATGAACACATTGTCCATAGAATGTTATGTGTTGATGTAAAGTCACATAACATACATGGCATCATCACAATCAGTGACAATTAGAAACATTTCACTCCCCTAATTATCTCTATGTTTCTTCCCTCCCCACCCTTAAACTCACCCAAATCACTTTTTCGTGCAATAAAGGTACTACAATGTGGACACTGGTATTTTGGCACATTTTCTCCATGCTTCTGTAGCATATGAATCTTCATGTTACCACTTTGAGCAAATCTGGCCTGGCAAATGTAACATTCATATGGTTTTTCACCTGTAAAAATATTAATGCGTGCTTAGAAACTCTGCTTATTTGATACAAATGCTAAATTCACACACATCAAAACATCCATGTTTTAATAATAACAGTCTCCAGACCAACCAAAATCTAACCATTAGCTGAAAAGTTTCCATAGCTGATAATGATGCAAACTCTTGGTTTGCTGAATCTGCAAGTCAAACTGATGAAGCACAAAACCATTAATATAATTCTAAATTATTAATCAGGAATTATCTTTATTATCTTGTATTCCATCTTGCAGATAGATATTCTATTTCGTGTACAAAAATGCAGTATTATGCCTGAGTGCAGAAGCAGGGGAAGTGAAAGGCTGTGACACCACGATAAAAGTGATTCAACATCTGCCATTTATAATGGGGAAATATTTTTTCCTTGCCTTTCTTACCCAGAAAGTCACATTAGGTCTGAATACCATCAAAATTACATCAACACTGGAAATTAGCACAGCCTAAGCACAGAGAGAAACACCTAGTGTTAATGTTTTGAACCAGCTTGTCTGATTCTATGGACTGAGCCCCCCGCCATTGCTGATTAACACTAGGCCTACTTCTGGACATTTCTGGTCAACTCATTAAAAAAATAAGTTGGCTTACTGGCACCAAATGATTCTGAGATGTGAAGCGAAGCATAAGTGGGGATATTTAGAAAATCCGAAACATACTCAATAGAAACTAAAATGTTAATGAAACACGTTACATTGTGATTGAGCTCAGTTAAAACCTGAATTATGAGATAGATACGAACTCCATTCTCAGACAGCAGGCACATCAGAGAGTCATGATTTGAGCACGTTGCATTCAGTGTTAACTTAATTCTTTACTGGTCAAATTGGGTAAGATCAATTTGAGGCCACAACAATGTGGAATAAATGAAATATTTTTCTCATATAAAGAAATATTGTTACAGTTCTTACTGTTTTCCTGATTATCACTGTATAACTAGAGTGCCAGTAGGCAGATCCAAAACATTGAAAGAGAACATGCTCCTCAGGCACATTTTTACCCAAAATCATAAATGAAAAGCTGTCGTATTTCACAGACTGAAATTAGGTCACAAGTAAACCTAGGAATTTTGAAGGCCTACAAGAGACAAAGGCTTGATCATTACATCGGGGAGTCCCACCTGAATGAGTTGCCACGTGTCTTTTCAGTTTATACGCGTCTTTGCTAGCATAACTGCAAAGGTAACAGGCATAGGGACGCTCTCCTGTGTGTGAGCGAATGTGTCGCTTCAGTTTGCTTGCCTAGCATAAAAATAAGAAAATTTCTGCAGTAATATTTACATTATACAAGCATAATCAATACAAATACAAGCAACTTTACGAAATATCCTTTTGTATTCTTTCGTAGGATCTAGTTCACATTAATACATTTTCTAGCAGCAACCTAAATATAATAAAAAAGAAAGCATCTTTAAATCACAGCTAATTTTTAAAAACTAAATAATTGATGAAATTAATTTGTACAAAAATTAATGCAATAAAATCAATTAAGCAACTAATTTATAAATATTATTAATGGATAAAACGAGGATTTGAGGAATTCAGGTAATTTTTTCCTTTTCTGAGGGATAACAGAAAGGAAAAAACGTGCATAAAAATGAAATAAATGTCACATGAGTTTCAGCAATCTGTGATCTCGTAGTAATACTGCAGCAACATGGGAGAAGCATGAAATCCAGCCCATCAGTGCAGCCCAAAGCCACTACCAGAGCCTGGTGCCTTGATGTTATTACAGACAGGCCACTGATTCCAGCAGCCCCCCCTTACTTTTGTCGTCTCTGTGGTCCTTGTTCACAGATCAAAGTATCACAGCAACCTCAACTTTGGCCATTTGGCCAGTGCAGAATACATGTATGTCTATATATTAATACTGCAGCTTGACTCTGCAATGATCTTTGTTATCTGAATTGCTCTCATGTACAAGTTTTACAATAACCAAAGATGATCTAGACAGTGCGATACATGGTAGGCCCCAAGCCAGCAGAAATTTCTCGAAGTTGGAAGTCTGTGCAAAAGCGTTACAACTCCACAGTATATTAAAGTCTGAGTATTTGAAAGCCTACAAACCCTCCCAAAAGGATTCAGTAATGCTGTACTTACTTCTACACTAGAATATTTACACATTGAGCACTTGAAAGGTTTTTCAAAAGTATGCTTGTAACGCCTGTGTCGTGCAAGCTCACCACTGGTCACAAACGCCATATCACAGTCACTGCATTTATAGGGTCTGGTCCCTGTAAGAACACATCACGTCTTAGAACCTTATTTAACAGCACAACTGTGTGATTTGTCTGCCTTAAATCAACATGCACAATTTTTAACTGAACCTTTTTGAGATTCTGATTTTTTTTAATAGACAAGAAGTGTAACACAGAAGTTGATTATGAACACATGGTTTATCAATTTCCTTCTGCTGTTTGTCACAAAGAAAACATTACAGAAGTTTCTGTCATGCATACAAGAATGTGACACAACTGACGTCAATTTTCAGTTGACAAAATTTTTTAGAATGGTGTTTAACAAGATAAACGAATACACTCACAGTATTACAAACCACAGATCTCATCTTTTCAGTGTGAAACTCCAAACAAAATCAGTGAAAATCTGAGGACAGACTGATCACAGAATACACCTCTAAGACAGTCACCTGCCTGTAAATTACATTTTGCAGACCGTATGCAAGTATGAAGTATTTTCACACGATAGATACCTGTATGTGCATTCACATGGTTATGCAGGAGAGTAGCTGTTCGAAAAGCCTTACGGCAGATGTGACACACATGACGCTTCTCTTCAGAATGGATTTTCATGTGACGATTAAGACTTGATATGTTGAGTGAGCTGAACGTACACAAATCACAGCTGAAGACTGTTTCTTTTCCTGTGAGAACAAAGATACATTTAGATCATGAGTTACAAAACAATGACTTTGCTCTTCAAAAATAGTACCAATTTCAACATAGTTCCTCCAGTTTAGGAAAAACTACTTCACATTTCTACATAAAAGGACTCAAAATACCTTACAGAAAGGCAAGCTGTCAGACAGAAATTATTGTATCTATTTTAAGACTTAAGCAATTCACCCCAAAATAGTGTCACGTATTAGTGATACAGTCCAGAACCTAATTCCAGGAATCCTAAGTCCTAGTCTAACTCTCACCTTCGAGACAGGATGAAAATTCCTCTCTTGATAGCATCACTACGATGTGGTTAGTCAAGGCACTTCTAAACTATGCAACACACTTCTTGATGCCAACTGTATGGTCAGCACTAACACATTTAAAGATTTGGATATGGCAAGCTATGCTATTCTATGCTTTCCTGTTGTCCTGAATCAGTAAAGTATATGTAAAATCTATTATGATGCAAAAGCCTCTTTAAAATCATTAGTTGACTTTGAAGAAGTCATGGAATAAAGTTATGCTTTTTAGATTACATAACATTTCCAAGTTCTTATCACAGCAGTAACAAATTTCTTTAGAGAGCAACAAATTAAGAGGAGACGTGCAGCACTTTCAGTTTTGAAAAAGATTCAAAACTGCAAAATGGCAAATATATCATACAAGAGCCTTTCCAGAACAGTTGTCTCAGCTCCCAAGTGCACTCTGTAATGATTTTCATGCTGAGACCAAAATGTATTTTATACAATGCTTCATACCACACAGAATGTGCAGCTAACATTTCACTTCAGGAACAGCAAACAAAAACACTTTATTGTTGTTTATTCATTGTGGATTCATGTCCACACAATAGAACTTTCTTAGCTTTGTTAAATCTGCTCTAGTGCGCTTCCTATAAACAGTAACTAAGCCAAGGGGCATTACTGATCAGTACAATTCCCATACTTCAGACAACCTCCACCAACACACCTCAGTACCCAGATACCATGAGGGATGCATTCACAGACTCTTCAACTCTACTGATGTCGTCCAACTTTTACAGTATATGCATGCAGACTCTAGGGAAACAGCCACTTTCCATATCTTTCTAAGTCAGTCCTTAACCTCTGCAACACACTTCTACATTCCTAAAATATTAAAACAGCTATTTTCTGTTAATTTTATCTAGGTTCTGGGAGATATCTTGCTGACAGGCACTAAAACTTGCCTACGACTCTCATCCAGAAAGTTGGAACCATTCTAAGCTCATCCATAAACCCCTGAACCCGTCCACCTTGACGCTGAACGGACCAAGAAAGACTAAATAAATTATTAGGCTTATTCAAAGGCATTTATATCCAATATTAACTCTGAATCCTCCCTGGAGGTTTTGAATACCACATCCTGTTCAAAAGACCATTCATTTCTAAATGCCATGCAAAATGGATCTCCTGAACACAATGCAGACGACATCAACTCATAGTTCATCGCTTAAGGTTGAAGGGTATTCTCCCTAAACTTAACAATTAACAGCATTAACATTTCATACAAAATTTCAATCTTGCTTTTAAAAATAACAAAATATGTCATCTACAAACAAACTACAAATATTATGCAGTGGAATTTTTACCTTTCTTTTGACATGAAGCCCTCATTTGAGGTTTTAGACACTTGGGATTTCTTACAACTGCTTGTTCTGATGGAGACACATATTCTTGCTCTTTATCTTCATAATGCGAGTCTAACAAATCATCATTAGTTTTAGAGCTCAGACCCTCTGCTTCCTTTCCTCCCTCCTCTTCAAATGGAACCAGCTGCTGGACCTTATTTTCAAATGCAATTACATCATTATCTCCGTCAATCTACTTAAGTAAGAAAAAGTTTTTAAACTGTCTTAATCAAAAGTAGTCGCTAGTGGCAGAACAACCAAGCTACCAATGAGAAGCAATCCACTGATGCATTTTCATTCTACATATCATAGGCAAAACCACATCAAAAATTCACATCTGACATCCAGCAGCCTAACTGGGAGCTGAACAATTACTAAAATTGAGTCCTAACTCTTCAAAATTCTACATCATATTTCAGAGCATCTTTTAGAACCAGCACCACTAAGAGCACAGAAACTTATACCCTTAATATTTTAAAGAACATTTTTCACTTAATTTCAGTACTTTTGCCTTTTAAATGATAAGGACAACAAGATATGTTCTTTTCCTTTTTTTTTTTTAAATGAAACTAATATGGAACTTGTGATGTTTATATGTTATCCTTTGTCATACAGCATGACACGTCATAATACCATTAGTATTTTAATTAGTAATCTTAAATATGACCACACCTCAGAAATTATCTAGGGTGGCAAGGGAGTTCTGAAAGCAAGCATATGCGTATTTCATTATAAACCAATAGGTAGCATAGATTTAATATCGATGTTTCATGTCCTTTCAGTACAACACGTTTCAAATGCAACCATACTATACATCCAACAACCACTGTTGTACTGTACACGTATAGGAGAGGGGAAATTGCCCAACACTACTTAACAGACGTAGGCTGTGAAACAACTGAAGCATCATGAAGTGATGAATTGGAGGTTTGTCTGAGCTTTAACAGGTTACAGCTAGTAAAATCTAGGAAGGCTAAATTTTTTGTTTGCTTTTTTTAATATGGGTTGAAATTATAGAGAGCTGTAGAGACAAAATCTCAACACTTAGGAAAAATGACACTGAAGTCAGAACAGCTTGTGACAGTACAAGCTGACAACTATCACATTGTCATCTTCACCACATCCAGAATTTGTACCTCAAGCACGCCAGGTGGTTCCTCCATTGACTCACTCTCTGAACTCTTTGCCTTCCCTTCTTGCAAAATGTTAATTTGCACCAACCCCAGGTCACAGAGATCACAGCCATCCTCCTGCCCGCCCGTCAGCACTCCCTGCCCGTGCGGCACCACCATGGCCACCGGCTGCAGCACGGCCAGCGCCGGCAGCGCCAGCTGCACCCCGGCCTGCGGGTGGGCAGCGATGTGACAGAGTCCCCCAAACTCATCTTCCTCAGCCCTCAGGCACACTGTCTGTAGGGTCAGCAGGTGTTTTTCACCCTCTCCAGGGGACAGGGACCACTCGGTGGGGTCACTTGTCTCCATCCACACGCCAGCTCCTGCACAATGGCCACTGACGCTGCTCCTCTCCTTCTCTTGGGTTATCCTGTCCTCATCACCCTCTTCTCCTGTTCTGTCCCAGTTTGTGTCAGCGCCCTTGATTTTGGTGAATGGCTCCAGCAGCCCTAAGTCCACATCCATCAGCGAGCGGCCCTATTCAAAAGGCAAGGTTAATCACGAGGGCAAGCCGTGGTCTCTCGGGCCACACTCCCCATCCTTGCTTCCTGCTCAGCCTCCAGACATCCCGAGCCCAGCCGCACTCCGTGCCCCCCCGCCCCATCTCCCCAGCCTCCCCGCAGTGCCTCGCACCCCGGCCAGCTGCCACGTGCCCCTCCTCCTCACACCCTCGGCCAAGGCCCACCCCGAGCCGCCTCACAGCGGGAAGCGCCCGCACCCTACTGCCGCATTCTCTGCCCCTCAGCAGGCGGCCCGGCCCCGGGCTGCGCGGCCAGGCAGGCTCGGCGGCCCTCGGGCTTACGCTGCCGCGGAGCCGGGCCCGACCCCTGAGGGAAAGGGGCGCCGGGCCGGGGCCTGTGCTGAGGGCTCCACACACCTCGGCACGGCGGCAGCAGCCCCGAGCACACAGCGGGAGAAATGTCCTTCAGGGGAGAGAGGCCCGCCCGCTGTGCGCTCCCCAGGAGGCTGTCATGGTGGAGCACTGCCTGCCTCCGGAGGCCTCCTCCGCCGTGGCCTCTCCGCACGGGGCCCGTGGTGAGGGCTGGCAGAAAGCCCGGCTCCTAGTGTGGGGAAATGGCAGCAGATCCCCTTGTTAGGCTGAAGGCAGCCCGATGTTCTGTCACGCTGAGTCCTGGGTGAAGGTCTCAGTCTTAATTATAGCCCCTTAACCTTCTGCTCAGCTGGAGACCACTTGGTGTAGCTCAGCTGGTTTCCCTACTTTCAAAATATTTAAGGTGATTCCAGTGTTTCTCATACAGAAACACTTCAGCATGGGTACCACATCGCTGTAGTGCAGCTTAGAGCTGGCGGTACTGCAGCATCTCTTACCTTTAGAGCTCAAATATTCTGCAGAACTGACTGAAGTACATTCACAGAGGCAGTAGAGTAGTATATAAACACCATTAAACTATACTTCAGGTCATGGCTGGTTATTCAAGGAGAACAAGTTTTAGATGTAAGTGTTCTCCAAAGGTACTGTAAAAATGTCTTCGAAGTAAACTTGAGTGACTAACATTCAATCTTATGTACCCTTCCAGACTAGCAATTTCCAACCCTCAGACATCCTACAAGGCCCACGTACTATTCATACGCTATTACAAACCAGTGCAAAGGAAGGATGTGGAGCCTTGCCTCTAAATGTTAGGTGGTACATAGCACAGCACAGTACACTGCAGAGCAACTATAGCCCAGCATGGTCCGGATCCCACTCAACACTTTACTGAACTTAAAAACCAAATACCTCAACAATTCATGGCTTTCCTCACCTGTGTAAGTGACCCCTTGAAACTGGCATTTGTGAAATATCCTTAGTACACAGCAGCAGCAAATGCTGCTGGTTGATTTAGCTGCACAGTTCCAGCAGACAAGGGTCTATTTTGCTCAACACCAATATTATACTGTGGTTTTCTGAATACAGTAAGCACTGCTGGGTATCCAGGAGCCATGTAAGCCCTTTGCCAAAGAATTTGGCAGGCACATTTTTATTTTTGTGTTTTGAGTGCCAAAGAACAGCACATGCTATATAGACCTGGATTACTGCAAAAGATGCAGACATGAAAAGTACCTCAGTGGAACCACTGTAACAGGTTGTAAGGATGACAAAATCTTCACATCTTGAAAAATGAATACCACGACAAGCCTGATATTAGGTCATTGACCTTATTGGACCTTATCCTCAGGGGCAGCAGATTCCTATAATTTCCATAAATGCCCTTGACACAGCTACTCCTATCCACAAATCTGTAGAATCCTAAATGCAAGAACAATGTAAAATTTTTACACTTAGTAACTGCAGATTAGTCATAACTGTTACGTTACAATGAGTCAACACAAATACAAAACAATTATTTAAAGAAAAATATATATTCCATCAATATTTTAGTGTAGATACCACATTATTCATAATCTACAGAATCCGTGGGCTCTCAAAACCAGAGAATTGGATGCAGAATGCACTATACATGTATATAATTGTGCTGCTGGTTACTGTAGCTAGAGATTCTTACCCATAGCTCAATACACATACTGTGCCGTTAAGGTAGTTGAAGGTCAGTGAAGAAAAAAGTTGTTGTAATAATATATCCTCTTGCAGATCATTTTAATGAGTTTCTCTGCATTTGAACAGTCATCAGCATCCAAGACCTGTCCCGCCTTGTGCTTCTGCAATGTTAATACCAGCACTATCCATGCAGCTACAGTTTAAGGTCTGTCGTTATTTCTAATGTAAGTTGATATTTTCAAGGATTTATAACTCAATGATTATAAAATGAAGGGCAGAATAGCCCTTGAGCTCGTTTTTGCTGAATTTAAAGGAACCTCTTGTATCAGCAATCTACAAACTAAACCACTTTCTAATTATGTTTCGACACAATAGTGGTTAACAGCTCCACAATGGCTGTTACAATGTCTATTGTGTATGAAGTCTCCAGTTACCAAATACTGCCTGCTGCATCATCTGTCTCTAACTGCAATCACGCTTCTACCCGCTCCTCTAAAGGGACTATTTCTTTCTGATAGATCAACAGTCTGTGTGAAACATCTGTCATGAGAAGAATAGAGCACCTTTTTATTTTTTAAGATCATAATTGTATTTTGTGGGGTAAACAATATGAATTATTTTTGTTAGGAGTGTTTTATAAGGAATATAAAAGCATTCTTTTCATAAGGAATTTAACTTATACTTGTTCTCTTGTGCTAAAATAGTGTTACATTAGGAAACAAAATTAAGCAACAAAATTGCACGTAAATTGCTGATAAGAATTTATTTAAATTGCTTATAAGAACTTACAGCAGTTCTCTTGTGCTAAAATAGTGTTACATTAAGAAAGAAAATTAAGCAACAAAATTGCACATAAATTGCTGATAAGAATTTACCAGTGCTTGAAATTGAATACACGAACAATGGCAGAGTAAATTCTACCCTTGGCTGCACTAAGGAAACACAGCAAACTTTGGTCTGATCTGCATTTTTCCCAAGTATGAACAGCTCAACTGACTTTTTTGATGAGTAAAATATTGGATTATTTGTTCAGATTGTCAGACTTAAATCTTTTACAATATTTAAGATGCTTACTGCTTGTTATATGCTGCTGACTTTTTATAAAAGCTCCATCAGGATGTAACATATGACATCTGTAGTTCAAAGACTTCAGTTTCATTCTCTTCCCATGTTTTAGAAAATCACTTCAGATAGCTGTAGAGGCTGTGCAGCCAGCCTTCATGATGTATATTTTGCACCTCCATCTATCTATCACAGGTCTCAAACTATAACCCTCTGACGTCAATGGAAGGATTGACATCATTTGAAATTGGTTTGGAATTTGGCCCAGAATAAACAACTACTTAAGGAGTAATTGTGTGATTTTCTGACATTTCTGACCTGACCATAAAACTCAGCATAAATCGGGACTGTTATGGTACCCTTGAAAGAAAAAATAAAATAGACCAAAGCAAAAAAGCTAAATAATGAAGCCTCAGTTTAACCTTACATGTTCATAATTATTTAATTCAATGATATTGCTTCTTGTCATTGAAAACTCCATTCTTCTCTGGAACATGACTCCTGTTAGCCTGCTAGGAAACTCGGTCTTTTTTGTGACTTATTTTGACAGCTTTAATATCATTTTCCACCTGGCACCTGGAAAGTTTTCCATTTTCACTTTCTTCCAATGTCTCACTTTTGTTTCCAAGTGTATGTCATATTCACACTGCGCCTGTCATAGTGGTATCTATGTCCCTTAACATTGGTCTACAAACATATACGCTTTTACTTTTGCTCTTACACCAGGGACAAATTGCTACTTTCATCACCTGTTTTGCAGTGTGATCCTGCTCCTCTGAATGATGATAGCAGTAAATAACCCTCACACCGTCACCTGCTTCAGAGAAAGCCATTCTGCTTTTAAGATCTCCCAATTCATGTGGCTCCTTTAAATATTGTTGTGTTACCAAGTTGTACTCACTAAATGGTGACATCTTTTCCCTTTATTTTCTGGTGCTGTTGTCAACTTGTTCTTTCAGTGTTCTACGGTCACACTGGTGAAGAGCTACTTCAGAGACTACTAAAAACCTTCATTAAAAAAAAAAAAAAAGGAAAGCATGTCAGCTGATGAGTGAGATAGACAAAAAATAAAAAAGGATCATATATTTTTTAGACGCTGTTCTAAGCAACTGAAAGTAGTAGAATCAGAATAAACTTATTTCTTCATTGCTGGCCTAGAAGATTCTCAGGAGAAATTATGCATTCTGTATTTCAGAAAAGATACTGATCACTTGGAAAGAAGACTGTTATTAAAGGACTTTAGCTTTTTCTTTTTTCAGACATCTGGCTCTGAGATGGGAGTTGCAGTTGTTTCCAGCAGCCGCTAATTAGTGTTCAGATCTGACGTGGATTTCTTGTCTACACAAAAAAGCACAAGACTACCGTCCCCATCTTGGCCATAGGGCCAGTTAAAAGCTGGTCAGACCTCAGGCCAAGAAACTTACCTACAGTCCTACTTGTATATACTGTCCTACTTGTTTCTTTACTTATTCTCCAAAGTAAAAAGAAGATGGGAGCACAGCAAAGACAAACAGAATTCATTCTGGGGGTATTGATTGACTAGTGTCTGGCCTACGTGCAAGTTACCACTTCTCAGTGCAGAGAGGAGGCTGAGGAGAGATGCAGAGCTCTCTTAGAGACGCAGCGATGCACAATCCACTTGATACGTGCTGTGCCTAAGGCACAGTGAAAGCCTGGCTTTGCTGTCTCTCCAGTGCTCGTCTTGGCTTTGAGAAGACAAATCGCCTTTTCAAATATGAGTGGTTCTTATAGAAGAACCAAAACAATGTCTATTAAGTTAAAGGACTTAATACTTTTTATGTCTTGCCTGTGCTTTTAGAATCCTGCTCCATACAGTTAATGATTATAATTATATAGCATGAGAAAAAAAACAGGGCATAATAGCAAACAGATGTGGGATATATAAAAGGGGGAGCATTTAGCATAAGCTTGTTGGAGCTGAAAGTAGCAGGGTGATTGCTCAGACACAAGTTGGGGAAGTGGTCTAAAAATATTAACCATAATTACAATTTATCTATTAACTGCTTCATCTAACATCTTTATTTATTTAGAAACAATTTTACCATCCAGTAATGCATGGTTTGCTGCTTGTGGCAGACAGCAGATCTACGTGCCTGAGTCTGTTTGGAAGAAACGTGTTTACGCGAGGAGCTTTTTACTTCCATTTCAAAAGACATTAACGTGGTTACAGTTAACTACACCTCAGTGACTCCCACTGTTTTTACAGAATACTCTTTAATCCAAGAGATAGCAAGGAAAGTTTTAAAGACAACTCCCCTTAGTTAGTTAGTAAAGTTTTTTGCAGCTCTTTGTGCAAAGGTCAAAGAGTTAAGTTGAAAAGGCAGAAAGTTTTCCTCATGTTTTGACTAAACTGGGGGAAACGTGCTAGAGCTGTGCAGAATTTGATTGCCAAACACAAAGTGAAGATACACAGTGAGAAAAGGTAGTAAAGGTTTAACCCAACTGATGTAAGAAACAAAATTCAAGGATGTCCATGTTTCCTTGCCTTTATCACACTGTTAATCTTTAATCAGGAAAACAGTTCTGAGAACAGTCCTTTGTGCACAAGTAAACAGGCATTAATGCTTGGAAGTTAATAGGATCACCAGAGATCAAGACTATTAAATCATTGTCCTAATAAATCAATAAGTGAGATGTCCAATCCAAAGGAGTTCAAATTCTGCTTCCACGTGGATATGCAGCAAGTGCACATTAAACCTTGCTAAATCAGCAGTAAGAAGTTGGTTGGTGGGTTCAGAAGAGCAATGGCTTCCTGTGCAGGATTTTTCCAGCTCAGATCACAAGTCTGTGCAGCTCCTAAAGTTTCTGAGGATCCTGAACTGAGCTTCTCAATTTTAAAAATCCAAAGAAATCTAGGATGGGCTACAGAATTTATGGACAAAAGAAGGAGATACTGCCTTAGTGCTATTGCAGTGCAAATTCCTGAACTATACACAGTTAACGTGTGGATAACTTGTTTTCACTTTATTTCCAGAATGCGTGTTGGTTACTGGTCATTTGTACATACTAAAGCTTGTGTATAAGAGGTTTTTCTTTAAGTATTCATATGTTCATGAAACAGCCCAAATGAGTAAATTTGGAGACAGGTACGGATGGTCAGTAAGCAGAAGTATGTACAGCAGACTCAGAATGTTGTCCTCCCAGAAGGACAAGAAAAAAGTGTGATCTCCAGAGTGCTGTTACACCTTTGACCTCTTTACTGAGTGTTGTTTATAGCAATAGTCATACTTGTGGCTCTTGTCTGGTAGGAACCATTTACACTGGCCAAACAAGAATGTTTTTATGTTGAAAAATCCCATTGTGGTCTACCCAAGTTGCCCTCTTCCTGTTACAAGCGTATGTGTACAGTATGTAGGCTTTCACCTGACCTATTAACACTTACATCAGGGTTTACCAGTAAGCACAGGATCTATTACAGAGGTAATTGGTTTTTGTAATGTTGATTTTCCTGCAGCAGTCAGGTTCAAGAACCCAAAGGTATGTAGTGCTTGACATAGGCACATTTGCCTCCTGACCTTCAGATGTATCCTGGCTTTTATTTCTGCAAAATCAGCTTCTCTCTCCTGTTGTTGTCACTTCCAGTGCTACAAAGCGCTTGAAATATTCATCAAAGCTATTTTCCTGGGAAAAATATAGAACAAATCTTACTTGAAACAGAAAACACAGTTCAGCCCAAGTTGGTGCTTTTGTGCTATCAAAGGAGAAAACAGGTTGTAGTAAACGTTTTTCATTTTAAATAAGAGGATGCTATTTGCATTACAATAATCCAGAGAGTACCCAACAGGGACTGTCTGTGGCACAGAACATAAATATTATAAGAAATAATGATCTTGTCTAATGAGGTTTTAAACTCCTCAGGCCAGGAACTATCAACCAAACTGGAAAGAATGCACAAGGAGAGAGAGGCTGGCATTATCACCTCCCAGCCCCCTTCCCATGGAGATGTAAAGTTAAACATCCAAGTCAAATAGGAAATCCATAGCAGAGGAAGAAAGAGAACCTAGGCTTCTGAATCTGCACCCACTCTCACTGTTTGGAGCTATCCCTCTTTAAAGAATCTGGCTTATGAATGACATACAGATCTGTGCCCAGTAGGTCAGACTGCATGTAATAAGGAATAAAAATGACAAGTGAGACAAAAGGTAAATGGGAGTATTTCAATAAGTGAGAAGAAGCTCGTTGCCAGGTGGGTAAACAGAGCAGTGTAACACTGAAATGACAACTGACAAGGGAGTGCTGCTAGCAGGCAAAGGAACATGGAGACATAACGATCAGCACGCAAAAGGAAGGAGCACCAGGAGCCAGGATTGCCTCATCCAAGAAAAAATAACTCAGTTTACATTTTAAAAGGTGCTGCCATTTCATTCCATAGGTGAAGTCTCTGTCAAAGGGCACAGTGAGTGGGACCCTAGTAATCAGCAAGAAGCCAGAAAACTGCTTCCAAACGAGGTGAAACATAGCCTGCTACTTTGAGAGCATGTGGGTTTGGGATGAGGATTTGTCATTTACCCCCTCCACGGGGAGGAAGCAGGGAGTCTGACAGCTGCAAACACACTGCACTGTGGTAAACAGCTTTCGCTCCAGCAAGGGTTACCACTTTTATTTGCAAAGCTAAATACTGCTGCCATCTGGGCTTTGTATGACTGAGCAGAGCAGATGCTGCATAGGTGAAAGGAAACACACAACCTTATGCTGAGTGCTTTCCACTCTGTTCAGTACAGTTTGTCCCCATCTCTCCTGGATCTAGTCCTGCTGTGCATCCAGCCAAAAAATGCATTAACCATGCAAAAAATCATAGTCGTGTTCTTATCAGCCTTGTGCTGACTAAGGTAAATCCAATCAAAGCTCTGGTGGGTCCAAACTCTCCATCTTGATATTCTGCAAGGTTCGGAGCACTCCCTCTTGTGCCACACCTGTCTGATGGTCAGATACCAGGGGTACAGAGACACACATAGCAGAGTTAAGATTACGTGGCTCAATGGCATCTCCAGAACTGTGGGCTGGTGGGAGAGAAGGATGAACAGTGGTAGCACGCTGCTCAGAAGCAGCAAAGGAGGAAACACCGTTCCTGGGGAATGCTTGCCTTGCTCTGCTTGTGGGGTGCTGTTCTCCACCTGAGCTCCAGCTGCAACACCGGAGTCTAAACTGAATGTCTCGTGTGACACAAAGGGAATTAACTCCTCAGAGCCATTTACAGGCAATGTGTGGGTAAGCACAGCAGCTCCATTGCCAGGTCTCCAGTTCTTATTCTTTGCAAGAGAAAATAGAAAAGAGAACCTCACCTCCCCCAGTGAATTTAACAATGTCTGAGAGCCTGTCAAAGTGAGCTTTAGAGAAAAGAAAAGGAATAAATAATTTCTTTGCCAAAGCAGAAGAAAAACAAGCAAGAAACCAGTCTGCCTGTAGTGTAATGTTAGCCTTGAAATGTACTGTGGCACAGCAAGGGCTTTCCCTAAAATACAGCTTAGGAATGAGAACTGGAGCTGAAACTAAAAATCAAAGATTTATGGCTTTCATCAGAGAACTTAGGCATGCACTAATGCTTGTTTCTTGAGATATACTTCCATTTGTTTTGAGAAATTTTAGCCTTTTTCCAAGAGGAAGAAGCTGAACAAACAGAAGTCCAACCTAGCTGGGGGCAAATGTCCGTATTTGTCCCTTCTCATTCCTCTGCCTTCAGAACATACCACCTAACTTTAAAGACATGCAAAAACGTTACATCCGCTTAGTGATCCACAAACCTACTATCTTACAAGCTGCCCGAGACAAATGATATGGCATCATTGGGGTTGGAGGGGAGATGTGGAAGGGAAGCGCAGTGCTCCCAGCACGCTGCTGCCCTGTCTCCCAGTCTGCACAGCACATCAGGACAGCAGCATGCAGCCAGAGCCCCAGATCTCATACAGCTGCATCAGAGCTGACGAACTGCCTGCAAGAAAACTGGCTGGGAGGTGGAAGTGTCACACAGAGCTGCAGTGAGCCTGGAGTAAACACCTGGCCCTAGCACGGACTCTTTTGCAACTGCAGATAATTTGCACAGGTCAGGTTTTGTTGTCTAAAGCTGAGCGAGTCGTCCCTGGTCTCTGCGAGCTGTACGTGCACAAGGGCTGCCCCTGGGTCAGGGCTCGTGCAGCATCCAGTAACACATTGCAGCACGCTCGGTGCCAGCTGGGCACAGCTTCCCAGCAAAAATAACAGTCAAGAGGCAGTGTTCCTCAGTTAGCAGACTGGCTGGGAGAATCTTTAAAAAAAGCTATCATTTTTTAACAGAACAACAAGTGACATAAAAATTCTTCTGCAATGACAATATGTGGGATAATTAGTATGGGAGGGGGTAGAATTGCTGAGTGTTATTATATGTCATTAACTTTCAGATCTCATTGAGAGTGCTTTGTTACACCTCTGTTTGTAGCAATGAAGTCTGAAACTTTATGACACTTTCTCTGAGCATCCAAGAACCTTCACATTTGTTGAATTGAGTTCCAGTAAGTTGGTAAAAGCTGAAGTGCTCAGAAGCATTATTTTGAACAGGCTGAATGGTGTCCATCAAAGCAAACATCCTGAAAGCACTCCTTTCAAGGCACTTGTTGAACACTATCATCTAGAACTGTCAGATTCACCCTCATTTACATCATTTGACAGCTTCCAAGAAGACACCTGATGAGCATCGCATTCAAGTGTCAAGATATACAGAGAAAAACTGCCAAAAAAAAAGTTAAATCCGAGAAGTTGTATCAGCTATTAGATGTTATAAGACAGTTACCACTAAAGAAGATTTTTTGCTTAAATGGAAAATAAACTTTACATTCAAGACATTCCTTTAAAGAAAAAAAAAAGCCTTTATATTCCCCCAGTCCACCTCTTGCATTTCTTACCAGTGGAATCTGTCAGCTCACTGACCCCAGAGGGCAGGCAGACGTATGGCACTCACAGTGTGTGCTGGCACTGGGTGAACACCTCCAGACCCCACGGCTGAGCTACTGGAGACGTCGCTTCTGACTTCTTGTAGCAGCCACTGGTAGTTACGAGGCTTCCGTAGCTTCAGATTAAACCTTTAATGCCATATGTTGGGTATCTGAATCTCTAAATGAGAAGATTCTTTAAAAAAAAAAAAAAATCTTGGCCTTGATTTGGATATGCTTCAGTTATTTCGTTACACCGCAGTACAAAATACTATGCATGCTTTATATAGGGGCTCGGGGCTTACTGTGTGTGTGTGATATGCTTTGAGATCCTCTGATAGGAGGTGTTACCTAAATACAAGCAATTTGGTGCTTAAGTGTCTAGAATTCCCAGTGGACATCTGCACTCAAGCCCCGCTGCCATCACAAATGAAAAACATTTGGAATCCGTAATGTGATTTTTAATGGACATATGTTCATAACACAGTGCCACCAATTTGGCATATTTAGTGTCTTCTCGAGAGAAGCCCACAGTTTGTATAGCAAGATTGTGGGAGGTTAGGATCGCAGTGTGAGAAAATTTGCACAACACCTGCCTGCCTGTAATTTAATTGGCAGGAACTAATGCTCCGGGTTTGGGGATTTTTTCCTCCACTCAAAACTGAAGAGGCACTGGGACTAATCCTGTGCTGCTGCACTCTCAGTTTGCTTTTATTCTGACTGTAATTGTGCTGCAATATGATCATTTTCTGGTTCTTTTTTTTCCCCCTGCAATCTGAAGGATTGCAGTTTTTCTCTCAGTTCATTATTTCTGCGTATAATGACTTTTATCTGGCCATCAGCAAACACTGTGATTATTTTTGTACACCACTGGAAAAAAAAGTCTTCCCAGCATTTCTGAATAACACGCCATGTTTTACTTTTACTGAAGTACTTGATATATTTTAACATGAAAACAACTGGACAAAATACTTCTGATCAGCTCCAGTGGCACAGCACATGGGCTCCACACACAAGCTCCGCTGTCATTAAATTGGCTTTGATTTTACCTTTGCTTACAGCAGAACCCCTGCTGAAGCAATCTCTAGCACCTCTTATCATAACAGACTTTTGTTTTCCTTTTCAGAAATGTTTGGCCTTGCTGTGCATCAAGGACAGCCGCTTACTTCACTGTTTTTTTCCCCTCTGCATTTACAACACATAATAAAAGCCTTTGCAGGAGAGATAGAGGACGCAGTCCCGGGGGAAGCACTCCCGTGGCCGCTGAGCTCTGTGCTCGTGAGGCTCAGCCCTGCGAAACCTGCAGCTCGAAGCACTGGGCTGTGCTGCTCTGGCAGACCTGAACTCCTCGGGGCGTGCAGCCGCTGTCTGTGTCAGTGAGAGCCTTGCAGGAAACATCTCACCGGCTGCAGGAGCCTGAGCAGGCGGCAGGGGAAGGACGTCCTTTGTATGAGATACTTGCAGCAATTTTGTTGCTTTAAGGAACTCCCAGAAACATAACGTGGATTCCCAAATGCATCATTCTGTGAGGTATTATTGACCGTATCTTACACGAATGGTGGAACCCCCATCGATATCATAAATGCCAGAGGTGGGCATTGCTGGGGCTGAGCAGAAGTAGGTTGAGATGGAACGGCAGCCGGGTTATTTCTGCACTTTTCTTTGAAATACTTCAGTCCTTACCACTGTGACTGCATGTACGAAGGGGCACAAAGTTCAGCCCCTCTTTGTGGGCACAATGGCCTAAAGTGGAGCAGGAGAAGGTAACGAGCTGCCAGGGGCTGTGCTCGCACCCTCACCCTCAGAACTACAAGCAGAGCAGGGGCTGTTAGCGTCATTCACTGTCACGACAGCTAAGGATTTGTACACGGGTATTTATGCAGTCACACACTGCTTTTGTGCCTTTTCTTTGGGAACTAATTTAAAGACAGGTTAATGTTTCATTGCACCCATAGGACCCCCAGTGAATAACAAATAAGATTTGAGGGGGGGTAATTACTGAGACAGTTGGTGACCTGAGCTTCCAAAGATAGACAATAATTGCTCAGCCTGCAGGAGCCTAAAGCAAGCCATAATCAAAAACACTGCAGCACTGATGGAAACTCAGCATTTAGATTTACATTGTTTGATTTCTTGAAAATTGTATGGACGAAGATGAGACCTCCAGACAGGCACATACAGTGGTCCTTCAGGCCCATCAGCGCTCAGCACTGAACTTAATCCCTGGACCAGGCAGAGCAAACACACCTCGGACAAGCGCCCGCGTTGCAGCTAACCTGCGAGCATCAGCTCGGTGTGCCAGCTGCCGGGCTGACCCCAGCTCCCTGCTCCAGAAACGCCTTGTACTCAACCTTTCCCACACATGGAGAAGTTGTGACGCTTTTGGTTTCAAAGCTGAACTGCATCACAGTTTGGTTAACCTGCTAAGTTTTATAACTGCTTCAAACAGCAAACCCGGGGACTAAGAACCGCTGCTTTCAGCACTCATTAAACAGGCCTGTTAAATGATTACCCCGCCAGGGCTGCTTTGTTGACAACACACGATGACAATGTGTCATTGGCAGCGTCCCAGGACGGATCCAGTGCTGATGTAAAGGACAAGCCTCCATCACCTCACCCAGTGGGATGGACACAACAAACAATACTTAAGGAAGGAGAAAGCCACCTCAGAAACCAGGGAGCACTCCAAAGCGAGTGAAACCCAATCAACTGAGAGGGATCCAAACCCTCACTGAGATCCATCCAACGCAATCTTTTAAAGACAGTAAGTAAAATGGCTTCTGTGTTGTTCTTCCAGCTTCAGATTAGCAGTGATCCAAATTCTTCATATTGATTTTTAGGAAGTATAAAATTAAGTCTACTACAAATTTTGTTTCTGCATTATGCACCACCAATGGCAGAATGTCATAGCATACTAATGGATATATTTGATTTTAGATTGTGATTGGTATTTCAAAGCCCCTCAAGACCCCCTGCAGGCTGTGATAATGCCCCCAGATCTGAAAGCTGAAGTCAACGTCATGCCCAAGGTTATCCACGGGGATTTGGAGAGCCTGCCTCCAGCAGCGAGGGAGTTTGTTGAAAGCAATGCCAAGCTGTGCCAGCCCGAGAGCATTCATATCTGCGATGGCTCAGAAGAAGAAAACAAAAAGATTCTGGACATCATGGTGGAGCAAGGCATGATCAAGAAGCTGAGCAAGTATGAGAACTGGTGAGTAGCACAGAAGGAAGTCAAGTAGTGTCTCAGAACAGCAACACGCATTTTCTGTCCTGTTTCCATATAAAACTGCTCATAACCCTTCAGAACTTGCTTTATGTGAACATTTTGGCTCTGTGGTTTATGTAGGTGAAATATTCAGGAGAAGCAAATTTTTCCTGTAAAAATCAACATCAAGTGTGTTATTCAATAGGGCTATCAACTGTACATTGTCTCTATTTATTAGTCACGTAAATCGGGGAACTGAAATAATGTCATGAGACTTACGTAACTCATCATCAGCAATGGTTAAATATTATTTAGCAAATACATCTTTTGAAGAATTCTACTATTTTAGTCAATTAGTTTATTCGTCAAATACTTTTTTGTGGCATTCAAATAGCTCTGTGGGTGTTCAAATATTATTCAGTAGAGGCACTATTCACATCATGCCGATGAGCTTTGACTGTAATGTATTCAGCGAATACTTTTCTCAAATATTTCATCATCTCTCCCAACTAACCCAACATGAAAGGAGAATATTAACAACAAGTCCATGCTCAGGAATTATGTGCCGACCAAGAAATCTTCATGGAATAAATCTGTAAAGATTCTGAATAACTAAGTGGAGGAATTTGGCAATCTGTTTGCAGAATATTTGGGAGTGAAAAGGGCAAAATTCACCAGATAAATTATTCATTGTTAATTATATGCTTAGCTGTAGCGATGATGGTTATGACAGCCCAGCTAGAACATTTTTATACACATAGAAAATTTTTATGCACAGAGGTGAAAATGTAAAACAATCATCTCTATTGTAAATAAATGGCAAAAAATTTTTAGAGGGGAAGAAAGAATTCTGTTTAGTAAACTGTTTCACTGTTTACGATCACGCTTATACTCAGTATTTCTTTTTTTGATGCCTCTAACGTAAAAGGACAATGCCAATCCACTAGGCTGGATTCTCATCCCACAGGCAGTCAGGCCAACACTTAACGTACTCGCCTGGCATCCACTCTGCTTGAGGCATCACTTTGCGGTCCCTATGCAAAACAACTGTATACTGATGAGAAGGAGAATTAAATGAGATTCTTAACTTTCCTCTGAAAGTCAGCAGCAGAGAATAAAGCCGAGATAAGAGGCAAAGGAATATTAACATGTAACCAGAATTTCCCAAGCCATGTAATTTGCTATTCATACTGCAAAGTCTTGAAGCAATTTGTATGAGAGAATGTGTCTGACTAATTTTCGAGATTTGTCTCAGCTATATCAGCCCTGTCACTTTAGTTTTAGCCTTATAAAACATTATGCCCTTTTTGCTAAAGGGATCCTAACAGAAGGGTGAAAAAAGCAAGTGAAAATTGTCATATTGATTTTTTTTTTTTTAAAATGATTAACATTTAATTTCTGATTTACATTGAAATGCAGCTGGCTGGCTCTCACTGACCCAAGAGATGTAGCAAGAATTGAGAGCAAAACTGTGATTATCACTCAGGAACAGAGAGATACCGTCCCAATCCCTAGAACTGGAACTAGCCAGCTGGGGCAGTGGATGTCCGAAGAGGATTTTGAGAAAGCCTTCAATATCAGATTCCCAGGCTGCATGCAAGGTGAGTGAGAAAGGAAGGCTGACATTAAATTTTAGGATGACTGAAACACTTATTATTTTGATCTTCAGCAAAAGAAATGCTAGCTGAAGGCTTAGGCGGGGACCCCAATATTAGTTATTTTGTAGGTTTCATCCTGGTCTTTAACACAGATCCAGATGCCTGCCCAAGGGTAGTGCTCAGTCTCTTTCTGGTAGAGAATTCATTTTCTTCACAAAGAGAAACGCAGTATGGTAGGAAAATTCAGGTGCTTTCTTCAAGTCAGGCAGCACTTCAGCAGCAGATAGAAAGTGAGGTGAGAACAGAGGATCCCCATCCCCAGCATTAACTTCAGATTCAGCAATTTGCACTGACAGAGCAGCCTCCACCCACCTCTGCTGCTGGCTAGACATTTTGTCTGAACAGCTGCTTTCAACATTTAAGATAAAACTTCTTGCTACACGATCAGACAAACAGAAAGTTAGATGTTTAAACATCAGAGACACCCACAAGACAAACAGCTTTTAAAGAAGTGAGAAACAACCTCCATGGTAAAAAAAAAAAATTGTTTCAGAAGTTCCCTGGCTTGCTCTTTGTCACGTACCAATCGTCTTGCTCCTGCCTGCTTTACAGGACGCACGATGTACGTCATCCCCTTCAGCATGGGGCCTATCGGGTCTCCTTTGTCCAAGATTGGGATCGAGCTGACGGATTCCCCATATGTGGTGGCTAGCATGAGGATCATGACACGCATGGGAACAGCTGTTTTGAAAGCCCTGGGCAATGGAGAGTTTGTAAAATGCCTTCACTCGGTTGGATGCCCTCTACCGCTAAAAGGTATGGAAGATTTGAATGTGTCCCCCCTGGAAGTTCTCAGAGGCATGTTTCAGAGCTGACTGTATATTCTCAGCACACAGGAAATGCTCACCGTAGAAGACTGGGCTGGTCTGTATAACAGCACTAGGTTCAAAAGTCAATTAAAAGAATCAGAGCTCAATGAGAGTTTCATGGAAAGGAGATGATTACCCCTAGTACTTATCAGGGGATTTCCTTTGAAGTATCTGATGTGGGTTGCTGTCAGAGTCTCAATGCTGATAAACAGCACAGTCTGATCCAGCATGCAAATTGCTGCATTCATGAGTACAACATTCTGTTCTGCAGAACCACTAATCAACAACTGGCCATGCAACCCAGAGTTAACGCTGATTGCTCATCTCCCGGATCGCAGAGAGATCATTTCATTTGGCAGTGGTTATGGAGGAAACTCCTTACTGGGGAAGAAATGCTTTGCTCTCAGAATTGCCAGCAGAATTGCCAAGGAAGAGGGCTGGCTAGCAGAGCACATGCTGGTAAGAGCTATTAAATCGTGTGTGTTTGAACAGCCATTAAACAGATCAACATAAATACATCACATGTTGGGATCAATAAAATGACAGTCTCATATGGATGGTCCTGTAACATTAGATATGAACATATCACATGGCTGGCTTTTGATAAGTAGGAAACTGCTTGCAGGTTTAAGTACCAAACATTTTGAAGTAGTATCTATAAAATTGGGAGCCTATAAAATTGCCCTTACAAGTCAAATCATAAGGGATTAATGCAAGTTTGAAAATTGTCTTTCATGTTGTAAAGAAGTCTGTGGACTCAAATCATTTAAATATTCTACTACCATAAAATATCACTGAAAAAAAGAATTTCAAAGTGTGTGATTGGGCAGTCTTAGAAAAAATACCAATGTACTATAAAGTTCAGAAGTATCCATAAAGTGCACTCACTCCATACCAATTGTGCAGTCAAAACTATTGCCTGTTTTTCTTATGTCTCAGCTGAGAAACACAGCTGTATGCAGTCTGTATTTTTATTTTGCTGATTAAAAATATATGTTTGAATCATACGCATGGCATTTCTAAAAATATAAGATCTCCTTATGTATAATCTACGGGCAAGAAGAGTGGACTTTCTGATGAATTAAATACTGTTTTTGTTATTTGTCAATTATATTACATACTGCTTCTTTTCTTTTGTAGGAACGATTTTGCATAATTAAATGTTTTATCATTCGCACTTGCTGGGAGACAATCTTCAAAATGAAAAATGAAAGAAAAGAGAACCATGTTTAACAGTTGCTTTTACTTTTCAATAGATCCTGGGCATTACAAATCCAGAAGGCGAAAAGAAGTATTTTGCTGCAGCATTCCCTAGTGCATGCGGGAAAACTAACCTGGCCATGATGAACCCAAGCCTGCCGGGGTGGAAGATTGAGTGTGTGGGTGATGATATTGCCTGGATGAAATTTGATGAACAAGGTATGGGACTGAAATTAGATTGGTGAAGAGTCCAGTATGGTTTGCTTTAGAGTCGGCAAGACATGCTACAAAGTTCTGGAGAGAATTAAAACAGTTTTCTTTACTTACATTTTGACATTTAAATTTCAGGCAACTTAAGGGCAATAAATCCAGAAAATGGCTTTTTTGGTGTTGCCCCTGGAACCTCAGTCAAAACAAATCCCAATGCTATTAAAACCATATCCAAGAACACCATCTTTACCAACGTAGCTGAAACCAGTGATGGGGGTGTCTATTGGGAAGGCATTGATGAACCATTGCCACCAGGAGTTACGCTGACTTCATGGAAGAACAAGGATTGGACCCCAGATAATGGTAATGTGGCTCAATTCCACATTCTCTCATCGTTCTCTACTGAATACAAGTTCCATCTGCCATTGTGACCTTTTTGTTTTCTTCTGTACAGGGGAACCTTGTGCTCATCCCAACTCACGATTCTGTACTCCAGCCAGCCAGTGCCCCATCTTGGACCCTGCATGGGAATCGCCTGAAGGCGTGCCCATCGAAGGGATAATATTTGGAGGCCGTAGACCTGCTGGTAAGAGATGTAGCAGCCACAGAGCAAGTCTGAAGTGCTCATCATGGAAGAGTTGAAACACTATTGGCCACAGACAGATTTTGCTATCGCAGTACCAGAATCAAAGAGATAGCTACATTAGTCTAACTTCTCCATGTTAGCCTTTAACACACACTTATAGTCACTTACAGTGTGTAAATTTTTAGATGTTAACACAAAATAGTTACTGAGAGAGGACTGGAGGGAGATGAAGACCCACTGCCTTGAGTAATACATAAATACATAGCAAATTACTGTATTGATCTCAAATTGCTTACTCTAACTAGTTCAGATAGGAGGTTGTTAGAGAATTAAACCAGTTGTAGACAGTTTACAGATAAATAAGTGAAATAGATGGTTTTGTTAAAGGCCACCTAAAGCTGAAAAACAAACAGAAGTAATGCTAGGCCTGAATGCAATATCATAATTGTGACTACAGGACCGGAATCCGTTTCCAGTAAAATTTTCTGGGAATTCTGAGGCTCTAGATATCTCTCAGGTGATGTATTCAATAATCAGTAGCCAGTTTTGAAAACATTCGTACAAATTGCTCTAAGTAGGCAGGAAATTAGCCAAGTTAAAAATCAACAAGAAAAAATAGAATAAATTACACAGTAACTGGCATACAGCAGTATCTCAGGTCGCAAAACCTGTCATAAAAATGCTTCTGGACTTCTAATTACTGAAGTGACTTTGTTCTTTACAGGTGTGCCTCTTGTATATGAGGCCTTTAACTGGCAGCATGGAGTATTTATAGGAGCAGCTATGCGATCTGAAGCAACAGCAGCTGCCGAGCACAAAGGTAAATAAAAATCTAGTCTGCCTATCTGTATTACAAGCAATCTTCTCTGAAGAGCCTGCACTGTCCTCCCCCTCTGCTCTTTCACATTTGAGTCTTGGCAGTTAATTTTGCAACCTGTGCATTTTTACAACAGAAAATATTTGTACTGGAATTAACAGCCAAATTCTCTGTAAAAGTCAAATTACACAAAATAATCCCTTGGGTGGCGAGCGTACAGAACAGGGTACAATCATGGTCTTGCCAGAAGAGTTGATATGGAGTTCTTGTTACAGTCTGGGATAAGTAAACTTAAATCTTCTGTTCTGCTGGTGCTCAACAAACATAAATAAATAATGAAAGCTGGCTCTCAAGGATCTTAAGCTGTTTGACCTGAGACTTAAGAAATTTACTTTCCACTGATTGCTAAGATTAAATTAATTTGTACTTCAACAATAATGCTTGTACTGTTTCTTAAAGTTCTATGGTTTGTGTGCAGAAAGGTGGCTAAGGGGCCTGGGTACTAAATCCTGGGAGCAACTGAAAATTTGTGCTTTAGAATAAATGTACTATTTATTCTCTTACGTTCTCCATTTGTATTTTGAACAGGCAAAGTTATTATGCATGATCCATTTGCCATGAGACCTTTCTTTGGCTACAATTTTGGCAAATACTTAGCCCACTGGCTTAGCATGGCACACCGCCCAGCAGCAAAACTACCAAGGATCTTTCATGTTAACTGGTTCCGGAAAGACAGCCAAGGGAAATTCCTGTGGCCTGGCTATGGAGAGAATTCCCGTGTGCTGGAGTGGATGTTCAACAGAATTCAAGGGAAAGCCTCTGCCAAGCCAACTGCCATAGGTTATGTCCCTGCTGACGCTGCTTTGAACTTGAAGGGTTTAGAAGACATCAACTTGACTGAACTGTTTGATATCTCCAAAGAGTTCTGGGAAAAGGAGGTGGAAGAAATCAAACAGTACTTTGAAGGGCAAGTTAATGCTGACCTTCCCTATGAAATAGAAAGAGAAATGCTTGCCTTGGAGATGAGGATAAAACAGTTGTAGCTGATCAGAAATATAATTATTTATCAATCCACACGTACTAAAACAGGACAAAAACATCTTTCCAAATCACCACTGGAAGTCAATAGCACACTGATGAGCAGGGGTTATAATGAAAAGTAGGTCTTAGTTTAGTTAGACTATAGGTAAAGGCATCCTAGAAATAAATCCAGACCTAATGATTTATAACTACATCAGGTGTTGTCTATTGTTGAGCAGCTGTGGGAATCTATGTGTACACGGTATTCAAAACTGATCTGTCACTTGCATGCACAATTCTGCATACAGCTATGATGTATTTAAATTACTTGCTGACAGTTCTGTGGATACAATCCAGCCTGCAAGGTGTAGCACATTGTTTCTATCACACAAACGACTACAGCCACAGATTAATTTTGTTTTTCATATTTCAGCAGTACCACTTAGAGGAAAGAATGAAAATGAAATGCTGTATATATGCATTATCTAAACATATTTCATGGCTTAAATATTTTGTAGAAAAAATGAAGTTGTAACTTTTATCAGAGTGAGAGATGACTTTGTATTACTAATGCATATTTAAGATATTGCTATTATATATGCTTCATGTTCCTGTGATTTCCAGATGTTTTACATGGCTTATTCTTTAAACTATTGAAATAAAAGTTTATACAAAATATGACCTAATTTCCAGTATTCTCACTGTTTATAAAACTGCATGCCAACAAACTGGGCCTCTTGACAATACCACAGCACAGAGACAAATTCACAAGTTACATGTTGACTAGCATTGATCTGCTACTCTTAAGCAAAATAGTTTTAACCGCTATTCTTGCAACCTTTATTCAAGCCAAAGGAATGATACAGAGATTATGATACCAGCTGTGAGCACTCATCTAGCTGGACACGTGCTCCCCTTAACTGGGCATTATTAGTTGCCTCAGACATCTGTAAAATAAACTGCCCTCTAGCAAAGTCCCGTATTAGGATGTTGCTCATTTGCTAAAGTCATAGGATTTGTCTCTGTTCCACAGGACGTTGGCTTTTGCAAAAGTAACTAGTGAAACTGTTGAAGTAAAGACAGTTTGAGAAAAGTTTTCTGGATGAGGTGAGATGCCTAAAGCCTTAGAGCTTGGTCAAAAAGGGCCCAGAATTGGTTACTTTGTAGATCACGATACTAAAACTGCCCCATATTCTGTCAATTAAAGATATCCTTTATGTATTCCTCACATCCCTGGCAGGGATCATGCTTTTTCACTTTGAATGCTTGATCTCCCAAAATATATTGCAAATATTTGCTTAGCAAAAAGAAAATCACTTACATTGTGTAATAAGCCTTTTTATAGACCCCGCTTCCTCACAAAACAAACAGTACCAGGGCTGGTCAGCAGATGCCCTTCAGAGTTTGCTAGGAGAGGTCACACAGCCTGAAAAACCGCTAACTGCCTCCTGGCTTCACGTTGAGGAGTTAACACAAACATTACCAATGCTGAAATGAGCAATACAACATAAATCAATAGATAGGTCACACAAAAAGCAGACAACAAAAAGCTGAGAGGGAAGCAGATGAGTGCAGTGCAGCCTCTATAGAGGTGACCAGTTGGCCTGTTTGCTGCTCAGAAACACATCTGCATGGGTGTAGGTCTCCTGTAAGGTCACCTTTAGTCTACGTACTCCTGAACAGGCTCCAAATTCAAATAAATAATCAAGGGGGAAGACTGTAAATAACTGAGCATATACACGCTCCTCTGGGATTCAAGGGGTGCCATCGTATGTATAAAACAGAGCTGTTTATAATTCTATAAATAGTTGATTGGCAGGGTCCATTCCCAAACTGATAGAGCTGTTTGCGACCTGGTATTCAGGTAAGTTTAACGGAGGACAAGAAGATCTCGGAAAATCTGCCATGCTAATACCAGAGAGCGATGGCCAGTCACAGCCTCGGGGTTTCTTAAGGGCCTCATGAGAGGATCTTAGACCTGAACAGTGCCAAAATGCTCTGAGCACGTTTTGAAATGCTGCCCAGGAGATGTGCAGAAGCTCGGGGCTTTCCAGAGTGCTCTGAATCTGACAAAAGGAGCGGCTCATGCTTTGTGCCAGAGGAACTCATGCCAAAGGCCCAAGTCTGGCACGCATATGGACCTGGGATAAGCAAGTAATGCTCGTCCCATGAAATGCTGCTCAGTAAGGAGGCAGGCACCATCACTGTGAGCTAACGTGACTTATAGCTCACCCTCAGCTGTAAATACCCATGGCACAAGGTGCTGGCTGCCTCAGAGCCACCACAGCCCAGTGCTGGGTTTTGGACTGCAGCTGGGCCCTCGCTTCCTCCCGTGATGGCCGCCTCGCTCCAGCCTGACAGGCCCCAGGCCTCGGGCGCTCCTGTGGGTGTTCTTCCCACATCACTTCACTCAACTCCTCAGAAGGGGCTATCACAAAAAAAAAAATTAGGCAAAAATAGTTAAGCCACTTATGGTTCTCCCAGTCCACGTATTTTAACCACGTGCACGTCCTCAATGCTGCTCAGTCTGATGGGCATGCCGATTTCCTCCCCATTTTCTGCAGTCTCTGGAACAGTCTGCTGTACTGTTAAGGCTGAGAACAAGAAAATAACTTTTTACGTGAATCATTCAACAGCTCCTTTGTATGTAAATATATCTGTAACCCATCAGTATCTATGGGGAGTACAATTTACATTTTGAATGATCAAAATGTTTAGTATTGGCAGAGAAAATGTTTAAAAAGAGAGAAGGCGGTGGTTTAAAATTTAGAAACTTAGTCAACCGTGCCAGATTATGATCTCAGCTTCTCTCCCTCCAACAAATACTATGCTCCATAAAAACAAAGTGAATTAGAAACAAAATGCTTTTAAATTGAAATTTGGAATTTCCCCTGATTTTCTAAAGAAACAGGGGACGGCAACAAATGCAATAAATTTCAACAAATTAGTAGAGAAATATAAAACTTGGCCCATTAAATGTGATTCAGAGAAAGGAAGAGGAAAGACTAACACATGAAGAGTACAGAGCCATAACATTCGCAACAGCTGTGTTATGAAATGCACTCGGTATTCTGGGAAGGGAGAAACAAAATACTTTGTTAAAACACTTGTGGATGTACCGGTGGCTGACAAGAAGAGAGACAAAGTCAGAGTCATGCTTTAACCATGAATTCTATTGGGGATATGGCCTGATGCCTTACATCATGATTTACTGAAATGATGGCACAGTGATGGACTCACCATGTCCAGGGAGGCCCCACTCAACACCCACAAAGTTAATTCAGTCTCTAATTCACTGCTTTCAGTTCCAAGAACTCACATTAGCACAGGCAAATCTGCAAAGCTCAGATCCAGGCCTTGGTCCCATCTTTGCACAGGTTGAGAAGTCTCCGAGCCTGATGCCTTGCTTTGGACTCATTTCTAAATGTTTTAAGGTCAGATTTTCAACTGCTTTTTGTATTGTTCCTTCAAAAAAATCCTTTCTCGGGTTCCAGTCTCTGTCATAATTAGTCTGAGTACACAATATATCAACATACCTCTATTCTGTCAACATGAATGAAGGCTACACCAAATAAAGAAGTAAAACAGAGAAACAGCATCCAGCTTGCTGCAGAACTCTTCTTGGGAAAAAGCAAAATCCCACTTCAAATCTCACAGCTCTGTGATGATCGGGCTATTTTCAGGGAAAGATGTAAAATTCAGAGAAATGGCATTTATGCTGTGGGAAATACTGTTTTCCAAAAACCTTGGCTACCATAGAAACATGATTTATTCCATACTTGCTGCAGTATAGTCAATTAGCTCTCTAACTGAAGACAATTATCGTGACTAGAGACATACCTGGCTGGAAGACTACTGAAAAGCTGCTTATGAATGGCAAAGCAGAGCACTCTAAACTCTGAATTAATAATCGTTACTGGCGATCACGGAGGACATTTCTGGCAGTGGTTTAACCTCAGCAGTACAAAAGGGCACATCTGTCAAATCGGTGCTGGCAAATCTCAGTCAACAAGATTCCAAAACACGTTCACCTCATCTGTGAATCTGCATGCAGGATAACTAGGTGTAAAAAAAGGAAAGAAAAAATGAATTGCTATTGAATGCCTTTCCTGCATTCTGCAGCCATCATGGATATACCTTTTGCCTGAAAAACTCTAACAAAGAAGGATTTTGTGAGCAAGTTCCAGAAATCCACATATACCAATATGCAAAATTCAGGCTGATTCTGATGATTGCAAACAAACATCATTACAGTTTCTTTGTCGCAGGGGGCTGTGCAGAAGAGCTCTGAGCTGCTCCTACCCAGCAGGGAAGGCTTTGCCTTCGCTGCCACCAGTGGCACCGGTCACTGCTGCGTTCCCTCCGCTCCTCATCGCACTGGCTCCACTGGACTTGCCATGGCTTCACTCCAGTGTAAGCATGACCAGATGTAGATCTGAAATTACTTGACTACAGCTTTGTTCAAGCCCATAAACTGCTAGCAGAACCTTTTCAAACACACACCCCAGAAATATTTTTTTGTATCTTCTTTGGAAATGTCAGATACTGACCACTAGGGGAAAAAAAAAAAAAAAGAAGAAGAGAAAGAAAACATCTGTTATAACCCTCCCAAAGGAACATATCAACATTTTGGGGCTGCTTTTGCACAGCCTCAAGGCCTTTATTCATCTAAAAGAAATTTTTGTAAAGCTGCAGTTTGTTGTTGGTGTTTGTTTTTACCCAAGCTACTCGCAGTTGTTCTTTTTCTTGCAAAGCGCCATAATGCCATTTCCCAAGTGGAGATGCCCAAGGAACGGCCTTTTCTAGAAATTTGCTCTTAAATACAGCTGTGTTCCAGGACAAGCTAAGCTCACCCTCCATGGAAAATAGCTTTTAAGTTCACAGCTAATTGATCTTACCCCTGCTTTGTATAGTTTGGGGGCTTTAAGCGGGTTAAACTAACAATCTGAACTCCTTCCACTCCCAACATCCCTCTGGAGAAGCCCTAGCAGCCCCCTAGGAAGGCTGTGTCACCGCAGCACAGGTGACAGCATGTGCATACAAATGCCACCTCAGCTATCAATGTGAAGAGCACAACAAAACCTTATTTCACCCACTGGAAACCATCACTATATTTGTCTGTGTCTTCTTGAGCGGATCAGCAGCTTCCCATGGTTTTCTGGAGCTCCAGACCCCGTGATCAGCTATGAACAGCAGCTTTAAATGTACCCAAGGTTGGAAGTGGAGTGAAACCTACATGCTGCAGGGTGGTGCTAGTTCAGCTGGCTCAGGAGGCAATGGTGCATCACTTGCAAGCACATGGAGATAAATTCCAGCCCATGGGGTGAACAGGATGGCCATCAGTACCCACTAATGCTCCCAAAGCAGCATGATTTTGTGTTTATGTGCTGTTAAGCCCAGAGCAGGCCAGCTCACCCAAGAATGATTCCTGCTGGCAGGAAGAGCAGGGAGACCTGAGCAAACCTTCTGGAGGTGACAGCACACAGCATTGATCCTTGTGGAGGATGTGACTCCTCTTCTGCCTGAACTCTAACACAAATCAGTGCCCACCTTCCTTCCCCTATAGCTTGTTCAAGTATGAGCAGGCTAAGCAAGCATGCCTGAGGCTTCATTCCACGTTAGGCTGGATTACCTTAACACTAAATAGCACATTCGTGAAGGGCCATGCTGGCAGAGGAGCTGGAAGGGAGAGCCTCTGATTGTCAAGAGTCCGTGGGTTTGGTTTTGTACATTCGGTCTGTTTTGTCCTTCGAGCTGGGGATCCTCCCAACAGTTACTTGAATCTCCAGAGGTAGCCAAAAGGAAAAAAATAAAAGATGCTATAAATTTCACTAGGACAGCAGCTGAGAAATGGAGCGGGAGGATGTTTGAGAACTGTGAGTCTTAGAGCATAAAAACAATATCCTTCTGACACTAAGTAGAAGCAGGCCTCAGATTTTGTGGAGTTTTCTTGGACTTCATAGCAAAAAGACAGAAATCTGGCTCAATTTCATCATAGTTTTCTGCACTCAGGCACCCCTCCACCCTCAAAGGAGATTAGTAGTGATAATGCATCTGGTACCTGCCCCAGCAGTAACAGATCTACGTGGAGAAGATTACAAGAAATTGTTTGGACTCCTGCCCAGTCCTAGAAGTCCTACCAACCATTTCCATAAGTCCTGTCGGTTTTTATGGCTTGTCTCTCAAGAAGACTGCTGAAACCTACATGAAGGAGAGACTTAAAAAAGATTTTTGCAGACATTTATTTCTGGCCAAATTATGATTGCTTGGAGGAAAAAGAAGCCACCATACAAATCTTGTTAGAGACTTCAGCAGGAACTCACAAACCCATGCAGAACTGAGATAAGCTAAAAAAAGCAATAGCATCCAGGAAGGAAAGACAGACCAGCCAGCCAAATGCAACTCTAATTCCAACCCGTGACAGACCCCTGGGGCAGCTCCAAAGCCACTTAGCACAGGCGTGGAGCTGGGCCAGGAGAAGATGCTGGCACCAAAAGAGCAGCCCTGAGTCTAGAGCACAGTTCTGCTGTCTGCTGAGGGGACAGGCTCATCACCCCCACACTGCGCAGCTCCCACCTTCAGAACGCTCCAAGCCCAGGGGCTGTAGGGGCAGTGCAGCCCTCGTGCTCCCCACACAGAAAAGTGCACACTGTGTGCAAGCGTAGGAAACCAGAGCAACAGCACATCTGTTAATGACACAAAAACATGCTGGCAGCGCACAGCGTGGCTTGGCACGGAAACCTGCATCAGCTGTCTGCAGGCCAAGGTCTAAAGGGCAATGTGCCTCCAAAGACGCCTGTAGCTCCAAGGAGCAGCACCCTGGAGCAAAGTGGGTGCCACACAGTGCACAGCCCCGGCGTGGACACATGGGTGCTGCTCTGTGCCCCAAATGTGCCCCAGGGGAGGGCCAGGGAGGAGAGCACGGGGAGCATCCCAAGGGGCTGCAGCACTTCCCGATGGCTCCCGAGCCCCTTGCAGGCTACAGCATGGCACCGTGGGATCTACAAACAAACAGCTCTCTCCCATATCACAATCACCTTAGAAAGCAGAAGCTGGAAGCTTCTTCCCTTCCAGTTGCTGGAGAGCAGCTCCCAGCCTCCTGGTCCAGGTGACATGCTTGTCCCTGCTGGGATGCAGCAGGAAGCCTGGGAGTGCACGGCTCCCCGGACACTATAGTGGTGCTGGCTTTTCTGAACTATGAATCTGAACAGAAACTGTGCTGCACCTTAAATATCACTCCTAGGCAGAAGGAGAGTCATGAATCTTCAGCAATCTTCCCCAAACCATAATTTTCAAGCAGAAAATGAATATACATTGGAAGAAACACTCCAGCTGTGAGTGCCTCAGCAAAGCAATTAACAAATGCACAGCAACACGGCCAAGTGCAGCCAGCCCTGTCTCAGGGCTGCTGGGTCTTTCTCCCATTCTTCCTTCTGCCCGTCACTCTGCTTATTGTTTGCTTCATTGTTAATCCTACCTAATTTAAAAATAGGAAATTGATTTCTTATGTATCCATTACAAACCAAATCATTTCTTTATTACAGCAAGGATCATATTTCATAAGCAAGTCATGGAAAATTAAAACCATGCCTGTTGCTTTGATGAAATAATGGAGAGAAATGCTGGAGGGGAAGGCGCAGACAGCTGGGGGCTGTCATGCAACCAGCGGTGCAGGTTAACTCTTTGCAGACACCCAGGGCTCCTGCAGCTGCATTTTCCTCAAACTTCTGGCTATCATGCTAAGCACTCCATTTCTCAAAAGCCTCTAGCAGTGGGAGCACAACTCCTCAGAACGAAGTAGGGTAACGATTTTGCTGGCTGTAGATTGTTTTGCTAACGGGAGGTTTGCAGCCTGCCTGTGTGCACAACCAGATCTTTCTCAATATTAACACCACTGGCATTAGGTGCCTGGCATGGCTGTTGCCATGTGCACAAGACAGGAACCTGCGATACCAGCCCCACACTAGCACCAAGGCCCTCACAGCACAAGTATTTCCACGGGGTGGGGAGACAGACTGAAGGAGAACCACATTTGTCCACATGGCACCCAGGTTATGCTGGGACAGTGGGCACCTTGGGCAGATCAACAGCTCATTAGCAGTGCTCTGTGAATTGGCATGGACTGTGAATTAAAACAAAATCCTGTGTATGCATTACCAGGGATTTGTGGACTGCTCTCTGAACGTCCTTGTGAAGAGGGCAGGACACCGGTCCTCTGCGAAGTATTGAGATAAGCACCACAGCCATCAGGGCATTGCAACGCCCAGCCCAAAGTTCATCCAGTGCTTCATTACCACGCTGATCTCTAGGAACTACAGCCAAATAAACAAAGCCTCTAAGTTCTCTATCAGAAAAGAAAAGATCAGTGATTTATCTCTGTACAGTACGTTTTCAATAATGTGTTGTATATAGCTCTAGCCATATAAATACACCACGCCTGAGGACAAAGAATGAGCAAAGCCATCAGAACAGACCACAAGCAGACAAACTCCACACGAGGGAAGGGAGGTAACAGGGATCATTTCAGAGCAGCAATTCATCTCCTGGAGCACACCCTTCTGAGCCAGAAACAATTTGCCTTCACTTTAGGATAAGAACCTCCCGTTTTGGAGAAAGAAATCAGCAAGATACTGAAACACAGACTGTGTTACTCCTGAAGCCTTCCATGGCTCAGGATTCCGCTGTTCCTTCTGGAAGCCAAGGCCAGTGAGATCCTCACACCAAAGCGATCCTTTCACCAGTTAAGAGGGACGCAGACCTTTCCACTTTACCAAACCCTTCCCCTTCTTTGGGAGGAGGCTGGGGAGCACTTATGTCCTGACAGCAGGCAGCAGCATTTGCCAGTTTGTTACAAAGCTTCCTAGTCAGCAAGCCAAAGTAAGTCCTTTCAGAACTGTTTACGGTCCTTTTGTGCCGATGGTTCTCAGAACTGGAAAACAAGTTTTGTAACTCGGTGGGAGCAAAGGAAACGGGCGCCTTCCAGGAACATCCTGCACTGCCCTCCCGCCCTCACCTCCAAAGAGTTTATCTAAAAACGTGTCACTGGGAGAAGCGTGCTATTTTGTTGAACCAACTTATTTACGCAGTAAAGATCCCAAGAAACAGTCAATGTAAACTACTGCAAGTTACCACCAAGCAGCTCCAAGATTTGGCTGAAATGGCCAAAGCTTTCTCAGCCTCTGTAAGGTTCTCCTACACAGGAGCCATTTCAATTCTCCAATACAGGAGATGCTTTACACTGCTTTCTGGTCTGCCACATCACTTCTTTCTCCAACTTTGCCAGAAACTCAGTCTTCTCTATAGTTCCTAACAGCATTTTAATGATTATCAAATACATTTTACAAATCATTTTCAAAAAGTTTCTTATTTGGGAAAATATCCTCCAGGAGTTCTAGCAAGTATTTATTTTGATGATACATTTGATAAGGTAGCCAAAAAAAAATAGTCAGAAACACAGAAATATTCATTTGCACTCACACAACAGAGCAGACTCACCACACTAATATTTTAGAGGAACCACTGGATGTTTTCATTAGCTGCATTTGACACTATGACAGCAACAATAACTCCCAGACAGAAATTGAGACAAGACACAGTAATTAGGTCAAACCTTCGGGATAGAGCTGTCATCACAAGACATAAATGTAAATTACTTTCCCACTGTCAAAGCTCCATAAGCTGTGTTATTGCTATTGGCTGTCTGAGCAGGATAAAGGAGTGGAAGCAATGAGGGTCATTCTTCCTCTTGCTATTCTTCACAATTATCCTGTGTTTAATTGATCTGGATTAATTATTTAAGGTAAATTCAGCTTTCCTGACCTAACAGCAACATGTAAACTGATTAACTTTACAAAACCAGCAAAGTGATCTGCACAGTGAGAGCAGCTCCTGGCATGCATTATTTAGGCCACATTATCCTGTGTCGCTACCAAAGACACCGAGGTGTGATGGGGGTCCCCTCAGCACCAGTGGGAACGGGGAGGAGGAACCACCCTGCGCTACAGCAGCACGTGGTGCTTCCTGGGGAAGGAAGGAGAAGGAAGAATATCCTCTGGGGTGGGATGAGGCTGGGAGCTCACAGCAGGCCATAGAGCAGCAATGAGGAAAGAGACTGAGCAACACGGCAGGACCAGGTGCAGGCTGCATGGTGGAGCCCAGGGATGCTGCTGCACAGCCAACCCCGAGAAGCAAAGGCAAGGCAGCCCTACGTCCGTCTCTGACAACCCTGGCACAGTCTCCCATCTGTTACATCACTGGGGGTTATAGGGCAGAGAGGTTTAATTTGTACAGATAATGCCTATCTTCACCATAAATCAAAACCTAGATAAACTTTCCAGGAGACTCCACTTCATTTTGGAGCTGAGCCATGCAGGGGAAAAAAGCAGTGCCCTACACAGACTGCTAAGCAACGCAGTAAAATTGATTCCTGGAGTAACTTTTGTGCATCAGAAGAAAGTGATTTGTTTGGTGCCTGCAGTATTCCCCAACCCTTTGGGCCAATCGCTAAGGCGAGTACACAGATAAAGGAGAAGAAAACCCTTGTCACTTGGCTGGCTTCAGGGGAGAAATAGATAAGGCAGCAAGTGAAACTCTCCTCCAGGATGATGCAAATACATACTTGGGCAAAGGCTGCTCAGCCACAGCAAAAATGCTGCTTTGGTTGTTTGTAGTAGCAGCACCTCCAGGCACAAACAAGACAATAAGCTCCTGTCTCATGAAAAGCCCCTTGTCCACGGAGCCAGCAGGCAGAGCAGAGGCAGCAGCTGGGAGAAGAGTCCAGGGCCCTCCCTGGGGCCAGAGGAACCCAGGGGAGGGCCTTCAGCCCCAAGCCAAGGTTTCTAGCCCTGGGAAACGGGCACCCCTGGGCTGGTCTGCAAACGGGTGAGAGTTCTGTGAGCTTACAGACCACAGAGGAGATAGAAACATGAGCACCAGAAGCCAGCTCAAAGGCCGGCACTGCCTGGGGGTGTCCCCAATGCCCCCACCAAAACCTGCCCACATCTGAGCTGAGGCTGCTGCCAGCAGTGGGAAGGAGAGGCACGAAAGGCAGCAGCACCATCCCCAGTCTGACCTCAGTCCTCTCTGCCTCTTGGATGCACTAACCCCAAACCTCTCGAGCAGCGAGAACTTGCTCAATAGCTTTGCCATGCCACGGCCAGAGGCTCTCAAACCATCTCCCCTCTCTTTAAAGAGAGGTTCATGGAGTCTTCTGAGCCATGTTACAAAAACTGATAGAGGCTTTCTGCCCAACTGCTGAGACTTGAGGAATTTTCCCAATTTCTTTTACATCCCAACAATTCCTTCCCTGTATTTATTTCTACTCTGTCCTCTACCTCAGAGACCTGAGCGAGCCATCAAACCTGGATTAAGAATGCCACAGAAGAATTCAAGCCTAGACATGGCCAAAGCATTGGTTGCCAATGAAACCAAACAAAAGGCTGAGACGAAGTAACTGCTTCAGCAGCTCCTGCAGCCATGTAAATAGATGTTGCTGGGGAGACTGAGGGGCAATAAGCTGACACCGCCCTCCAGATCTCAGAGGAAGCATCCAAATCCAAACCCGACTCCTCAGCACTGTTGTTCACCATTCCGACTTCCAGTAGAAATGGTGGATAAGCAGCATTTAAAAAGATGTTTTAAAAAGGGACAAAAAACTTTTGCCTTTCTGGCGGGGCAGCAGGAAGGCATTTCCTCCCAGGGTAGGCCTCGCTCCCAGCCGTGGGACAGCTGCGGTTCTCTGTCTGCAGGGAGGGGATGGAGCAGGCCTCAGGCCTGGCCCTGGTTGTCAGAGAGCTCAGCAGCACTCAGCATTTGGCTTGAGTCAGAAATATGGATTTCTGCAAAGGATAATCACAGCCCATAGAGCTGCCAGGCAGCCTCACGCCATCCACCCCAGGGACCAGCGAGGTGCAGGGGAGCAGGGCCCAGGCCGGGAGCTGGCAGCTCAGCCCTCCTAGCCCCCCTCCAGCACAAAGGAGATCAGTGCACTGGGAGACACAGACGGGACTGACCACAGAAATACAGCCAGCAGGTGTAGGAAAGAGGCATCTCTAAAATAAGCAGATTTTTCCCTGCATGTTGACTAAGACTGAAACTTACAGAGCCTGAGACCTTTGTTTAACTGAGGGAAGGGGTCAGTGCACAGCTGCCCCCCGTCCCCACCGGGCACAAACACTCAGGAATGCAGCTCCAGCACAGCGTTGGTGTAACCTGTTTGCTCTGGGGCTGCCGGCAGCCAGCCTCGTTGGCTGTACTTTGGTCTGAGAACATTTCACCCACATGTATGAACCCAGCACCGCATCCACCAGAGTAAATGTTTTATTTTCATAACACACACAGCACTTTGTTATGTCCCCATTAACTGCAGGGGAGTTGGACTAGATGACTTTTGAATGTTCTTTCCAACTCAAACAATTCTATGACTTAATCAGTGACAGAAATCAGCCCTGCGGAGCTGCTGCCTCCTGTACAGGATCCCCGCCAGCCACAGCCATGGGATGGGCACAGCCTGACCCCATCCTGCACAGTCTCTGCACAAGAGGATGGAAGCAGCCCAGCTGGGACGGGCTGACGTGGGTCACTTCATATCAGCACTGCATGAAGGAAAGCATGATTAGTTGTGCTTTTTTTTTTTTTTCCTCCTTTTTTTTTTTTTGTTCTAAATGGTATGGTTTGTTTGTTTTAAGAGTACATCTCATTTCAGAGACAGCATTTCAGGGCACTGCTGCAGGAAAGTTCACTGTTAACAGTGCAAGGAGCCCCCAGAGATGCGCCGGGGATGGCTCCCTTGGCCCAGGTAACGCTGCCACGAGACCGCGGTGCTTCATGCACGCGTCGGAGCCCTTTGCTGCGATCAATGTTTAACCTCGGTCACCTAATGTGGCCTCACAGACAAGCCCCACATGTGGACATCTGCCAAGGGCTTGGAGGGAGCAAACATCACCTCTGATGGTGAGGTGAAGCTGGCAGTGCCTGTGCTCACTCCAGCCAGGGACACGCCTGTGGTCCCCGCTGCACCGAGATAAAGCTCATCACAGCTTGTCTTATTAACGTAATACAGTCCTTATCTCTTAATATACAAGTGGTAAAGATGGGGCAAAGTTACCTCTCCTGTCTCTGCTCACCTCCTACCTTGAAAGGACAAAGCAACCAGAAGTTTCTGTGCATGAAAAATGAAAAAAAAATCAGCATGTCCTGCACTGCCACCAGTTGCACCTACTCAGGTAGGTCTGCTGGAGGGTTACTACTTGTTCATGTATGAGATTATTAATTTCCATTACCAAATGCCCGTCATAACCCCCGTGATTTCTCTCAATATGACAGTAAAGAACTGCTGTGATGCTGAAGGACAGGATCCCCAGAGCCCACCCAGGCCAGCTCCAGGGTTTCCCAGCTACCTGCCAGCAGAGAGCCCAAGCCCAGCTGCTAGATGGCAGCCATGTGAGCACCCATCCCAATCCACAGCACCGAGGAGAGGCCTGTGCAGCCCACATACCAGGTCAGCATGTACGCTTATTGAATAAAATGGCCTCTCTGTTTCTACAGAGACCTTTTCCAGTGGAGGTGTGAGCACGTTTCCCCAGGAAGCTTCTCCAGCAAGTGCCCACACCTCTACTCAACAGGGCCAGACATCAGGACAACTCGGGCAGATGAACTTCCACCCTGCCCACAGCCAGTGCTGCCCAAGCCCACCAGCCCCAGTCAGGCAGGAAAGACCCCCAGGTAATCACAGTGCAACCACAGAGTTACAGCACGTATGGGAGAAGCAAGAAGCAGGAGATGTGCTGACTTTAGAGGTGTGCACAGCTGGGCAAGGCTTCAGCCTGCAGCTCCTCACCACCATCAGCTTACAACAGTCTCCAGAGCCCAAGCCTTTGCCAAGGGCTCACCCACACTCCCACCCACAGCACAAAGCCTAGCACTCACCACTTGACTTCTGCAGGGACACATCCACAGCACCCAAGAAAAACCCTCACACCAGCCTCAGCCCGGCTGCTTCTTACAAGGCCCTCCCCACCGCCAGCTGCAGCTCATCAGCACTAATGGGCTGCCCCAGCCCCGCTCCCACCTGTCCTGGCTGCAAAAGGTGGAGGAGAGAGGAGTTATCCCAGCAGTGATGGCACGGGGAGGGGAAGCAGAGCCAGTCCTCCCCTCGGGGCTCGTTTGTGGGGCACGAGCAGCCACGGAACACGCTGCAGGGTGCCGTGCTCTACCCACTTCCAGCACCCTTGCTCTCACCGAGCCTGCCCGTGGCTGTCCCCGCTCGCGGGCGGAGCGGCTCCCGCAGGCGGCTGCCGGCGGCTCCTTGCTCGCCCCCTGGCGGCAGCGGGCAGCGCGACACGGCCCAGGGGCCAATGTCCCCATGTCCCAATGCCTCTGTGTGCCCTGGGCCTCATGCCCCCACATCCCCACGCCGGGGCTTGGAACGCCTCAGAGCCGTGGGGCGCTGGGCCTGGCAGCAGCTCCTGTTCCCTGTCCTCACCCCACATCACGCGTGACCCAATGCGGTGACATTGGTGGGTCCGCAGCTGTGTGACCACGACATGATGGAGCAGGGACAGAGGGGACAGAACATGCTGGCAGCACTCTGCAGCTGCCCAGTGATGCTCACAGCCCTCCCACCACAGCACTGATGGGGGGTGGCTGCTGGGGACCCAACGAGCTCTCCCAGGCCAAAGTGGCGTCTTCTGCACTGTGTCCCCGGGCAGGGTCCTCCCAGCCCTGCAGCACAGCCCTGCATCCCTCCCCCTGCGGCACTCAGCCCCCACCACGCTTGCTCTTTTCTGTTTTTCCTCTCTTGTTTGGGATGATCTGCACAACAGGAGCCATTCTGTTCCCCCCCCCACCCCGTCTGGCAGGTCTGTGTTGTTATTAAGACACTTGAGATTATGGTTGTCTGAAAGTCGAAGAATGACAGCAAAGAACCAGATGCTGTGTGCTGATAAATTACAGGGGCATTATGCAGAGGCAGCTGTACCGGATAAATGCCGGGGTTTTACACCGCGCCATGATTTTCCATGTGGCATCGTATGGTCCCAGCATCTGGGCGTCACCGTCAATGTCTCCCGTATATTTTGCTGAGCACTGTCATTATGATAATGAAGAAATTGCAGCAGACGTTAATTGCAGTTCCCGCTGGCTATTGCGAGAAGTCGAAGGATGGGAGCGGACTGCCAGGGCCTCTCCTCTGTGGGGGCCTCTTCTCTTCCCCCCTTGGCTCTCTCATTACTGTGGCCATGGGCTGTGTGTCCCCTCCTCAGTCCCCCTATCCCCTCCTCGGTCTCCAGTTTCCAAGGTGGGCCCATTGCTCTATTGGCAGGACAAAGCATCTTCAGTTTTCTAATTAGTTCTGAGTTTGGAAACATTCAAATTATGGTTCTCCTTGAACCTAAATATCAGGGCTCACTGCAGAGCTCTGTATATTTGTCCCAATGCTCTGTTTTTGTCATTTGTACCCTGCCTGCAGCCCAGAGATGCCCTAATTGTGTGCAGAGCTGCTCATTTCCAGACAGGATGTGTGCAAATGGCATGGCCACAGCCACTGGAGCAGCAGCATGTGGCAGCTGCCAGGGGCTCAGGCACCGCGTGGTGTGAAGGGCCTCCCCTTAGCCTACAGCATCCACGTCCCGTTGCCAGCACTGCTCTCTGCCCCAGCGACTCCCGAACCCACCTCCTCCTCCAGGTGCTGCCGCATGGTGCAGCCTGACTCAGCGGTACCCGACAGCCTGGGGTGGGTGACGGCTGCATTCTGGATGTGGGTGAGGGTGGATGCACAGAGCCTCTGGAATTCACTGCTGACGTTCTCTTGCCCTGCAAGCAGCTGGGATGGGCAGAATTGCCATCCCCTGAGTCACTCCCTGATAACCATTTTGAATCACGATGCCTCACAGAGGAAGCATTCCTGCTCCCACCTGCCCCTGCCCCAGCAGATGCACATGGCATCATGGTGGCTCCCGGTGGGAAATGCTCACGTGTTTCCCTTCCAGAGCCCATCAGAGCAGGAGGAGCGGCAGCAGTGGGCACTGTGCCTCCTGCCAGCACCCCGGGGAGCCCAGGAGTCCCCCCCCCAAGCAGCAGAGCTGTGTCTGTGCTGTGGCTCCATGAGGCAGCACCGGGGCAGGAGGAGGCAGCACCTCTGCTGGAAGGCAACACACACACAGCGCTGAGCCAAACCAATCCCTCCTGGAAGGCAGCACTGGAAAAAAGCAAAGAGAAGGCCACCAGGCTTCAAAACTCTGAAGAGACAGAGGGCATCGTGCTGGGGATGCAGAAGCCGCAGCGCTGGTGGGGCCCTGACTCACGGCTCAGGTATGGCTCATCCACATGGATCCCCACAGCTGCTGCCGGGGCCACAGCCAGCAGCGATGCTCAGCAGCTGCGTTGTGGGGTGGCTCTGCAGGGTGACCCCAGGGACTGGCTAATACGGGGCACGAAGCCTGCACAGCAGTTAGAAACCCAGCAAATAACCTGGTGCGATCAGGGGATGTGCCCACCCTGCCAAAGCTTTGTGCCCTCCTGCATGAGGCTGGGAAATGGAAGTGTGCTTTATTTTTCCCAAAATTCGCTTTCCTCCTCTTTGCTTTTACTCACAATGTGCTCGCAGCCACAAACCCACCACTCAGCCACGCTGGAAATTTTAGAAATTGGCAGTGCTCTGGATCTTTGAAATCTCCCCCACTCACACTGAGGTATAAAACTGTTCCTCGCTCACTTTTCCCTTTTCCCAGAGAGGAACCACGCCTGGGCAGGGGCAGCACACCCACCCCGAGCAGCGGCCGTGGGGCTCCCAGCACCACTGTGTGCCTCTGCTGCTCCATGGCACTGAGGGGGGGCACCCATGGGCACGCAGAGGGTGCCCCAGGCAGCCCCAGGCACTCCGGCACGGCCAAGCGAGCGAGGAGTGCGGTGCCCAAAGCTCGAGTGATGCCCAGGGCAGCAGCAATGGCCCAAGGTCTGAGTGCATGGGGACAGGGAGGGCTCCCCCAGGCACCAGCTCTGCCCTGCATAGGGCAGTGCTTCCCATGCCCCGATGGGACCCTGCCCTGAAAGTGTCACCGTGAGCCCCCTCCCATTTTGGCAGCAGAAAGAAAAGGCCTGGGGGCTCAGAGGAGATTTTCCTGCAGAGAAAAAAAAAAATGGAAAAAAAAGAAAAAAGGGAGAGGGAGGCCACCCATCTCAGCTCATCGCTGCCTGGCACCTGTGTCCCAGGGCAGGCGTCCAAGCGCTGCGAGCAGGCGCGGTGCCATCGTGGCAGATGGGCACGGAGCAGGCAGCCCTGAGCCCCGCTCCGCAGCCACCCGGGGAGGGGGCGGCTGTTTAGGGCAGATTTCCCAGCTGAGAATGTCAAAACAGCTGCCAGTCTGGAGTTTATACACCTATAATTAAGGGGGTATGTGATTTCTAATCCAGCTCAAACGGAGCTGGATTAATTGGCAAACCTAAAAATAGCATCCGTGACCATGTAAGGCAAGCTTTTGTGTGCTGTTTAAATTAGGAAAGTGGGCTCTGGCTGTTCGGAGTGAGCAGGGAGGGACAGAGGCATCGTTCTGCACCCAGACAGCCTGCGGGTGCCCGGTCCTGCTGGGGGGCAGGAGGAGCCCGCAGCACACAGCCCTGCCCCAAACCAACAGCCGTGATCCCACCGCCTGGGATCCCTCTTGGGGCAGCACCCTGAGCCTCGGCTTCTTTTGCTTATGGGGGAATTGGAGGTGCCTCCCCTTGGAGGTCAGCTCTTGGCTGGGCCCCTCCATATGTCCTGGGGACACCTCGGACCCCCTCCCCACGCAGACCCCAGCAGCAGAGCTGTGCTGAGCTGTACTCCGCTCCAACGCCGCTCTACCCGCAGCCAGCCTGCGAGGTTCAATTGCTTTTAATTTCTGTTTAATTATCTGCGGTGGCACAAATAACTAACGGTATCGATTGGAGCTTGGCACACAGAGGCAGGTTCCAAATGGCAAGGCACATTACGAGATCGAACTATTAAACGCAGCTAATGAGCAAAATAATGATGCGGTGCCAAGCTATAAAAGGTTAGGCTTTAAAGTTGTCACAGTTCATAAGCAAGAAACATTTAATCACATTCTTAATCAAATATTTATATGATAATGTGCTTTAATCAAAATAATAACAATTAATTTGGAGAGGAATACATTGTCTGCTTCCTGTTGTCGCGTTATGGAGTTGTGCGGTGGGCTCACACAGATTTATCTCCCTGCTGCGGGCTGCCCGTCTGCCTGGGGCTGGGGGGGCACTGGGGGCCACCGGGAGCAGCTCCGGGGTCACCCTCGTACCACCACGGTGCTTTCACTGGGTCCAGTCCCATCCTGGAGCCCTGCCCTGGAGCTCTGACAGTTCACGAGGGGTTGAGCTGCTGCCTGTTTCGCTCTGCATTCTGCCAGATCCCAGCAGCGCGGTGCTGCAGGGCCCATCCGAAGCCCTGTGACAACGCCAGGGCTCCAGCCCCAGCCCCAGCCCTTGGCACTCCTCCACGCGCAGCGCGTTGCTCCCCTCCTCCCCCGTCCTCCTGCAGGGTGTCTGTGAGTGCACTTTCGCTCTCTGCCTTTTTAACACTTCATCACAAAGCTGGAATTTTTTCTGAGCACTAAGTTTGCCGTTTCTGTTGGAGTCAAGATGAAAAGCTTTCAGCGAACCACCTTTGATTGGAATCACTTCTGTTGCCTTCAGTCTGGCCAGATGTTTCCTAATTACTTATCTGTCAAGGTTTTCTTTTCTTTTCTTTTTTTTTGACATACAGACATTTCCTCTATATGAAAAATAGCATAAAGTTCTCGCTCAGAGTCTCTGCCTGGGTGATACAAGCCAGGCTCAGCTCCGCCAGGGCTGTGTTTTATGCTCGAACATGCAACTCAACATCAAAAGCTTGATCTTTTTTATTATTCAACACAGCCTTTTTAGACCAACTCTAGCAGGAGCCAAATGGCACCTTGTAACTTGGGATTTAAAGCTTTTGTTTTGAAGGCTAGATCTGAGTCACACAGCTTTCTCCAGAGCCGTGAGGGCCAGAACCTGCCGCCATTCCTCATGTCAGTGAGGACTTCTTCTCAGGGATGGATGTACTCTCGGTATGAGTAATGGCTGCAGGGCCAGAGCTCATCCTTCTTTCACCCTAAACCAATCCCACCAACCTGAGCCAGCCTCTGGTCCCTGCCCATCCCCTGTGCAGAGGGAAGAACACAAAGGAGGGAACCTTGAAGGCTCATTCCCCAAAAACTGAGCCCGCTGTGCAGGGAGCAGTGCTCTGACGTAACGCAGCAGATGTCACGTGTTGGTCATCTGAGATGTTTGGGATCCATTTGCTGTCTGGCTGCTGCCAGAATCTTTTACTTCAGGTGAGGGTCCCAGGAACCCCAGTGTTACCACTGCCTCTGCAAAGGGAGAGCCACCAGAATGGGAGGAGTGCTACAGCCGTTCTCTGCACGTTTTGCAGTCCAAGCATTGCTGCAGATAACAGACCAACACACCAGAAGGGGATTGGATCAACCAAAAATAAATCCATATAACATTTTTTTTTTCAATAGCTTTAGCTGTCGTCAAGGCCAAGTAGCATTCTTTGATGAAAGCAGTGAGACCAGGCTGGTAAAGCTTTAAGAGTTTTAAGTTATTTGATAGCTAGTTATTTTTCTTCAAAAGAGACCGAGTAAACCCCCGCCTCCAGCCTTCATCACAGCAGCAGAAGTGCTTTGTCAGTGTATTTGTGACAAATTAATTATAGCGATGGAAAATCTCAGTAGAAATGAATATTCAAAAAAAAAATGTTTTTGGGCTGTTGACTTCGGGGAATGCACTTCTGTTTCCAAAGCTCTGTGTTTTCCTCATTAGCTCTTCCCCTCCCCCAGCTCCTTTCAGAGATGATCAGAAATGGGTTTATTCTCAGCTCGCCTGGAGAACGGCTTTGGCAGTGGAACAACCCCAGTGGTGCTGAGTCTGTCTGGCAACAAGGAGCGACCCATCAGCAAGCTCTCACAGAAAACAGCCCGGAATTACCACATCACTGCTGGCTGCTGGGCACCCACATGCAGTGAGATGTTTCCATGGGGTTATCTCACAAAGCTTTGATGCTTAAGGAGTTATTGTTACTGTTTTCAAGCCGTTATACCAAGCGGTGCAATCCCCATGCTCACATCCCCTGGGTCTCCTTTACCTGGAGTCCTCTCTGCTCCAGCTGGTCGCCAACCTGGGGCCTCCCCCCGGGTATTTTGAAGGGGCTGAGAACCCCCCAAAGTTCTGCTCCAGGAGTCACCTCTCCAAAGCCCAGTGAGCACTGCCAGGGCACGGCTGGGTTTGGGCAGCTGGTGCTGGGAACGTGCCCCACTCTATGGCACTGAGTTTCTGATAGCCACATAACAGTATGAGTCTTCAAAAACTGAATGAATGTGACCCCATATTTCTGCTCTTTCTGGCCTCAGAACAGCTTACCAGGAAGAGATGCAGGGCTCTTTCTCTTTGCATGGTCTCTGGAGAAGCACAGGATTCCTGTTTGCCTCTCACTCTGGCTGCTGTCCAGCACAGTTCACCCCTGCTGCCCCAGCCACCATCCCTGGGGGTGATCCAGAAATGTAGAGATGTGGCACAGGGACACGGCTCAGTGGGCACAGTGGGGATGGGCTGGTGGTTGGACTTGGTGATCTTAGGGGTCTTTTCCAACCTTAAGGATCCTATGAAAGCACTACAACGCCAGCCAGGTCCTGGTGGCTTTAGGATGGGCTGCCTGGGGGTGACAGCAGGAACCCCGGGGAACTGAGCTCCCCCCAGGCTGCAGCTGCACACCCCGGCCCAGGAAGCACCCATGGGCCCCGTGAGCAGCCACGTCCCTGCTCCCCCTCCCAGCGCCTCAATTAACAGGCTGCCTTGTTAATGTCCTGCTCTTAATTAACAAGCCAAATTAATAAGGAGCATGAGCTGCTTAATTAATAATTAATTAATCCATGGTTAATAAGGGCACCAGGAATTAGTTCATAAGGGAATCATTTCAATAGATTAAGGCGAAATAAGGAGCAGAGGAGAAACCACGATGTGGGGCCTGCCTTGCACCTCCAGCCCTGCCCACCTCCTCCCCCCCAGATCCGGGTCAGGAGCACCCAGCACTGGTGCTGGCGCCCGCTGTGACGCTCTCCAGAGCCACCTCCTGGTGACACCGCGTGGGGACGAGCCTGTCCCCTCCCTGGGAGCGCCCAGCTCCTGCTGGGAGGGAGGAAGGGAAGGCAGCGGTGCAGAGGGGTGGTGTCATGCTGAGCGAGCAATAAAAAAGGGAGGAATAGCTACACAACGCCATCCAAACCCATCCTTTCCCTGCAGTGGTACATGACTTCCCCGTTAAGGGCTGTGAAGGCAGGTTAGTAGTCAGAGGGAAAGCTCCTGTAGAGAGAAACTGCAAAGGTCTGCACCAAGGGGGACGAAGAGGAGATCCTGGGACCTCCAGGCTTTGTGTGAGCCCAGCAGCAGGGCAGGCGCTGAGCCCCCACCCCGACGGGCTGTGACCGTGCTCACAGTTCGGTGTTTTTCTGTAGGAAAGTGGGACGAGCTATGTTGATGTTTTCTTGTTTTGATATGGTAAAATGTCTTGTTTCTATATTAATGTTGATCTCAAGGTGTATATACATATGTATACACACACTGCATTAAAATTGCTTATGTTATCGTGTAACACCTCAGATGTAGCAAAATAAAAGCCGTGGATTTCTCCTGGTGGTATTGGTTTGAAATTTCTCCTCCACTCTGAGATCTCAAACAAAACAAGAAGTCGGAGTTGCTATTTCCCACACAACAGATGCAATGCAGCAATTGAGGAAAAAGTATCATCTTTGATTGTTTTTTTCTTATGGTGACTTCTGTTCATAGGAGAGTGCAGAGAAGGTTTTGAGTGTTAACAACGAAAATAACAACAAAAAACCTTTGCAGAGAGTAATTATCACTAATTTCAATTGTAATATTATTTCCGTTGTCTTTACAAATCCACTTGCATGTCTCCACTCTCTTTACCTTCTTTGATCGCACAGCACACACAGCCCTTGGTTGGCATCTGCCTTTGTGATGCAAACAGCGCAATCCAGGCGGCCTTTGGGGTCATTTTGGCCCTACTCTGATGGTCCAAAATCCAATGGCAATGCTCAAGATAAACAAAAAGCCATCTCCCCCTCAAATTAAAGATGTATTTTGTGGTGCTTCCTGCAGTCAGATTCCTCTGTTTCCTCAGCACTCCTCCCGAGCTTTGCTTTGTGCAGCCCACAATGATTGTGGATTCAGGAGGGAGCGGCGCAGAGCGGAGCACACACCACTCCCACCCCTGCGAGCAGCTGGGAATTGCAAACATAATTACAAATTCCTGTCCAGTGAAAACTGTATTTACTCATCCAAAACAAATGCGTGCACGTCACCACTGCCAAGGGTGCTAGGTCCTATTTTGGAGCACAGAGGCCCACGCTGATCCATATGACGACAGGCGAGCAGCCCCGGCCATGCAGGCAGCGGTTGCCTTCATTCACTTTGGAGGCTCTGCACGTGTCTGGGAGGGCAGCCCCGAGCCCCCCGGCTGCTGCTGCCCCCCAGGAAGGCCCCAGGCTGCAGCTGGTCCCAGCAGCGCTGCCTTGGGCTGGGCACAGCACCTTTCACCCAGACTTAGCCCTCAGCGCAGTGGTCGTGCGCTAAGGCCTGCAGGTTGGTTTGGAACCTTCCTGTTCTTCCCAGGTCTGTCTGGACACCTTTCATCCCCTTTTCTGTAAGGAGGACTGCCCAGTGCATCCGTTCACCACCAGCAGAGCTTTGCTAACCCAAAGCGTATCAGCACATCTCACCCAAACCCACTCGATCTCCCCTGGAAAGCCAAACCTGTGAAGGACCATTCCCAGCAGATTGTCCCTGTGTGTGAGGTAACTGAATCAGGAAATAGGAAATATGAGGCAGGAGAACTTAGCTGTCATTTCACAGAAACAATTAAATGCATGAAATGTAACTTAATAATATAATTAAGGCAAAATTTTAATCCTCCATTTGCAGCAGCGTTAAGCATTGCCAGCACATGACAGTCAGGATCCCTGGAACGGGGAAATCTTTTGTTAGGCAGCTTTATCAAAAACATCAAAATAAAAGCAGATTTTCTGATCCTCGAGAGAAGCAAAATTTCTTTTGAACCACCCTTGGTGACGTGCATCTGCCCACACTGACAGGAGCAGAGGTCAGAGCAGCACGGAGCGGCCGCTGTAACTGTGGCACGAGGGCTGGGCCGGCTGCAGGCTGCTGCTGGAGGGGGCAAGGAGGAGCAATGGCAGCTTTTCATTTTTGCAGCATGCTCAGATGGGTTGCCACATTTTGTTTCCAGGGCTTTAGGCTGTTGGTTTGGCGCAGCATGGACCAGGGCTTGGTCACTGCAGGACGAGCCAGCCAGTGGCTGCTGAAGGCTTCGCACATTGCTCTGAATTTGTTTACATTGGGATAAATGGTGGCACCGCTGATCTCAGAGGTGTGAAAACACCAGACTCACCTCTCCAACCAAGGGAAGGAGCCATCAGCGTAATTTCCCCAGTGGGGATACCTACTCAGGACTATAAGACAGCTTAAGCAGGCTTCCATGTATAGAGATTTTTGATGCAAAATTCCACACAATGAACAAACATTAACAAAAGTTAACCCACCTCCACGGGCAGCCATGCAGCTCCGAGGTGAGGAGTGCCAGAGGAGAGGTGATGGCATCAGCTGATGTGGGTGCCTGCTGGGAGAGGGGGATTTTCAGTTACACGCGGATGGTTTCTACATCTCCTGCTCTATGGGGAAAAATCAATTAGTAAGAATCATTTGTTTCTGAATGTGGTGGCTGCAGAGAAACATTAGTTCAGAAACATTAATTTCTGGACAAATGTTTACAATTAAAATGCAATTTTGATTCCACTCAATTCCATCCTGCCACCCCGCAGCTCAGCCAAGTCTGGAGATAAATGGGCGTCTCCAGGAGGCACAGGTCATGGCATGAGGAGTGCTGCAAAGGGGCACTGAGCTGGGGAACCACTGTGCTTCTGGGAGAGCAGAACCAATGGAGCAGCTCCAAATTACACAGACTGGGGAATACAGAGGTGGCAACCTCACCCCAGACGTGCAGGAGCACTCAAACTGAGCTTCCTGCACAGCACAGGTGGGTCCAGGCCTCATGGTAGGAGCTGGAATGAAAGAAAAAATTGTTGTTGTCCGAAAGGTAACAGAGTTTAAGCTTTTTCTTCCATGTTTCCCAGGATCAACCAGGGACTGCCTCACCCAAACAGCCCCACTGCCAGCTCTGGGCTAACAGGAACCCAACATCAGAGGGCAGCACATGGGGATGGAGAACAACGTGTACAGTCCTCCAGAGTGTGGGGTTGGGGGTTTTTGCCTCCTGTGTAGGACTGAAATTCTTTAAAGGCAGCTTGTACCTGTGCCAGGTGACATTTGTGCCAATTGCCCACATCCCAACATCCATCCCAGAGTGCTCAGAGCCTGCTGAGGTGCCGGGATGGGACCACAGCCTGGCACCTACGTGGAGAGCAAACACTGCCATTGCACATGGAGCACCCGCCTGCATTGCCACCAGCAGGTTTTTCTGCAGCTCCTCCATTACTCGCCCAGCGTACATTCTCAGCAGCAAGAGTACATGGGAGCACATCCAGGCACCACAAAAGTTTGCGGAAATTCTTTATACAAACAGTTTATTTGGACATTTACAGTAAAGTCTATCCTGGAAAAGGTAAAGAGAGGTCCAGTTTTGTGCTTTTCTTCCAACACTACTGTAAACGTAGTCATATTTAGAGATTTTTTCTTCCTGTGTAGAAACTGTGCTGCCAGCTGACCTGCACTGGCGTGGGAGGAAAAGGAAACTTTCCAGACCTCCTGTTTGCAGAGCAATAAAACATAACAGGGCTCAGAGATCAGAAGGAAAACAAACAGACCCATTCCTCCCCACAGTCCTGCGTGCCCTCCCCGGGCTATATTTAGCTCCTGCCCTGCCCTGGCACCGTGGCCAGGAGCACCAAGCCTTCCTCCTCCCCAGGAGCTGCTCAGCTGAGCAGGAGGAACACAGCTCTGGAGAGGCAAAAACAGGGAAGGGAAAGCAAGCAGTGGGCCCATTGTGGTCATGCATGGCATAGTCTGTAACCTGATTGTGCTCATCTGAATATTGCAGAGCCTTTGTTTGATATCAGGGAGGAATCTGCATGTGCTCTGCAATGGAAAAATGCATTAATAAACTGTCTGGAGTGAACGTGTGCTTATGGCCATGGCAATGCCAGCAACGCGTGCTATCCCCACACCTGACGCAGCTCTCTCTTTCACACCAGCCCTGCTGACTACCCCAAACCCCACAGGCCTTCCACAAACACTGCAAAACACCCCAAAGCTGCCGATCTTTCATGGGCAGAGCTCCTTTCAGACCTCCTACAGGGGCTCAGATACCCAATTCTCACCCATCGCAGTGGGCCTGTGAATCCTGACAATCCTGAAACACTGTAAGCATGGCACTGAGGTCTCTAACTCAACACTTCAGCATCAGAGCAGGAGCTGTGGCCAGTACATGTGCTGTGGGTGACACTGTCACAGGGGAGGGGAATAGACACCCACCAGGAGCTGACAGCTAACGAACCCCGAGCAGGAGCTGATGGCCTCCTGCATCTCCAGTCCCTCTCCCAGCACTGCATGTTCTGTGTCAGTGCTCCTCTCCTGGCCCCACGCTGTCAGCCCATCAGAGCTCCTCCACCAGCCCAACCCCACTCACTGTTTCTTGGCCCCAGGAACCAGCGATGCCCTCCCACCAGGGACAGCATCGGAGCAGCTGGGCTGCACTGATGGGTGCTCTCGTAGCCTCCCATACTCACCTATGGGATGGGGCATGCCAGGGTCAGCTCCAGGTGCCCTAACAGTGACACAAATCTCAAGCACACCTCAAAAAACCAATCAAACAAACAACAACAAAAAAAACCCCACCAACACAAAAATCACCCCAAAAATCCCCCAAACTAAACAAAACAAAGGAAGAAAAACTAACTAAACAAATCAAAAAAGGAAATCCCAAACCTAAGAACAGAGCTATTTCAGAGCATCTGCCTTTCATTCCCATCACCTGGCCACCCCAAATTGCCTTCCCGGGCCAGGGAGGATTGTGCTCACCTGTGCAGGGCTCTGAGCAGGGCAGAGGGAGTGATACAGCTTTGCCCACCAGCCCATAATAACCAACGTGAGTCTTAGTGGTGCTTTGCCAGCCTGATCACACGTAGTAGCACACGATAGGAATTATTTCTGCTTGTCTCCAGTCCAGTAAAATGATTATTCAAAGAGAGAGACTGGCTCCAGGTTTTCCTCCTTTTTTGCCTTTGCCAAGGAGCACAGAGGCAGCACCATGAGCACTGGGCACACCACGAAGCACAGGGACCTGAGCTAACCAAGTGCTCTGCCAAACAGGGGAAAGATTTGGGTTAGGACATGCAGATAAAATATGGAGACAAAAAAAATAAAAATAAAAAAATCTGCCGTGAAGTTTGGATACTTTGAAGCTGGGGTTGCTGGGGTTTGCATCTTCCAGTGAGCAGAGCCAGGGTGAGCCAGAAGGGCTGCAGAAAGGGTTCAGTGTTGGAAGCTGAGAGAAAAGCTGAATCTGATTTCTGAAGTCCTATTAAATTTGCAGCACAAAAATCTGCTTAAAATCAGAGCTTTTGCCACTTGTGGTTTCCAAAAGTCACAAAATTGTTTCTTCCACTGAGCTAACAACAGAAAAAAGTCAAAAATAATCTTTTGCCAATCAGCCGTGCTGCAGTGTCCCCAGATCACCTTATTAGCTGCAGAAAGGTAGCTTAGTAACAACATTTCTCTGCCCATTCCCACGCACTGCGCTGGTTGGATTTGTTTTTTGCCATTTTTTTTTTCATTAAAAAAAATTCCCCTTTGGAAAATGTGGTTTCATCCGAGTTCCCATTTTCTGTGGGAAGATGTCGGTATCAGCCAAAAATGAAAACAAAAAACCAAAAACCTGTCATTTCGAAAGAGTGACTGAAAACAAAACCCTGCTGTCCCCGCAGCCACCCCGGGGCCTGGGGAGAGGCGGGCGCTCCCTGCTGCGTGCTTGTGAGCTGGCTTTGGGAAGGGGCAGAAATGGGGCATTTTGGTGTGAAACGAGAGGGCAGCAAGAGGTTGGGGTGCTCCAGGAGAAGCTCCAGATTTTGGTGTAATGCTCCAAGCAAGCCACTGGAGTTATTATCTGTGTTCAAAGTGCAGGACAGTGAGACATCAGTGTGGGTTTAGAACTGGGGCCTGAATTTGGGTGAGCACATTCTGGGCCTGTAGAAATCCATTTAGTGCTGCTTGTGGCATCAGCTTGATGGCAAACGTATTCAAAATTTTAGCTCCAAACACTCGTGTAAGTTGCTCAGCTGCTAAAATGGAGGGAGCAGGTTTCTGCTCGTTTAAGGCAGGATGTAATGGAAGAAAGGTTTCCTGGCTGACAGCCGCTGTTTGGAAAGGGACTGGGGGGCAGCTGTCAGCACAGAGCACCATGGAGCATAGCACGCCGCTATCTCCGACATGACAGCAGCTCCACAAGCTCTCTGTGAGGCCTCCAGAACCCCATCTTCACCACCTAGTTGTCCTAATGGCTTCATCCCAGGGCCCAGGCTGCTGGAGGATGCCTTTGTGCAGCCCCAAATTGAGATGAGAGCACCTCAGTGTTCACTGCTGCTCAGAGGTGTCATCTCCATGGCCCCTCAGGGCCTCCAGAGCGGGCCCAAGCATCTGCTGCCATGGGGGATTTGGGGTGGTTTGGGTCCAAACTGGACCCTTTTGGGTATTTGGCCAAGTCAAAGGGTGAGTCACTGAGCCCTGCCACACAGCCAGGCACCAGAACAGCTTTAAAAAAAGCTGATTTCTTACCATGGGAAAAACTTAAAGCATTCCACCCTAACGCAGCTCTTCCCAGCGCTGTGCCACCCAGTGCTGGCTCACCAGCAGCACACACAGGACAGCAGTTTCACAAAATGGTCACCAGGAAGGAAGTGGCACCGCTCCACATCCCTAGACAGGAGGATTGGGCTCTCCTTCCCAACCCGCACCACACTGCTTCAGTCACCACCGGCGCCATTTTGCAGAGCGTCCATCGGCCAGGCCCAACATGGAGCTCCTCCTGCTGCCAGCTCCCCAAACTCAGGCCTAATATCCACCACACGGCCCAGCTCAGCTGGAGGCCTCTTGTGACAGCACAGGGCCTGCTGCAGGCTCCTTATTCTCCAGAGGGAGCCCATGGCCTGCCTTGGGGCAGGTGGCTCTGCAGGAAATCCTTCAGAAATACACAAAGAAAACCCCCTGCAAACAGTGAAGTTTTCAATCATTTTAATGTGATCACTGTACTCTGACCACAGACTCAGAAAGAAAAGTCACACAAATGATCTGTGCTTGGGATTTGAGTGAGTCTACACAGCTCTTGTTGGCTGACGATTACTCAGGCTAAGACCTTCTGACCATCAGTGATGCTCTTGTCTGAAAGGCAGGATCGCGAGCGCTCTGGGTACTGGTGCAAAACAGGAATGCTTCTTCTGGAATTAAAGCTGCAACACCTGATCCACTCAAAAGAGAACAGAACTGTGCACACACCCACACGCACACACATGGATCTAGCATGCAGATACACCGGGAACCAACTACAGCTTCACGGAAAGGAGCACGCTGTGTCAGGACACACGCTGGCTGTAATGCAGAAGGCTGCTTAACGAGGAAGGGGGGAAACACAAACATCAAAACCCAAGAATATTCATTTTCCGATATTTGAAAAGAAAACAGGAAGAGCTTTTTAAATTACATTGTGTTGGCAAACTCTGATTTTAAGGTAACAAAGCAAAAGGTGAAGGCAACTTTTCCAAAGTATTGTAAAATTTATTGTATAAGTATTGCAGCTTTTAGAATGACATATAATTGCCACTATTGGTTACTGTTACACAATAAGCGTTTACAACAGATTTTTGTAAATTGGCATCAGAGTACATATTCATACTAAAACAGCAAAATATAGATAAGTACTGCATTGCATGTGCTGTCAACAGTTACATAAGTTTAAACTCGAACAGAACTCAGGATACAGGACTGCCTATAACAAACTCCAAAGCCAAAGCAATGCAACTGGAAGTTTAAGAAAATATTAATACAATGAAATGTGTCTATAAGGCAGGCAAATTAGGACTGTAATGTTGTCCCTCATGAGCTTCTATAGTACAGCAAAATTTTGAAGCGCAGTTTCTGAAAACTTTTTTTTTTTTTTGTAGCTTTGTGTTGTACATAGAAAATCTCTGAGCTATACAGAGACAGAGGAGATTAAAAATTCATTCCATTCTTGCCTAGCACTGCTAATGCTACACATCTGGATTCAGTCTTTTTTCAATCTTTAGTAAAAACATTGGGCTTTTATTTATTTTTAACATAGCAGTTAGTGCAATTTTGTAGTTTTACACACATACAAAAGGGTGAATTCTCCAGAAAGCAATTGGATTTCCTTATACCCCCACTTAAGATGGAATGAATTTTGGAACACTTGTGGAAACAACGCACTAGAATAGTAAAGCTGAATCCAAACCACCAGGTCATAAGGGGACTGAAGTTTTACCAGTGTCAGAACCAAATGAACGCGTTCTTCCTTGCCATCCTTATTGAAAAAGCCACGTTCACATTCCAGGTCATTACATTTTGGTGGCACGCTCAGGATGTTGTTCGCCATACTGTACCCTACGAGAATCCGTCAGATTACCAACCCCTGTTAAAGCTAACACGACTCTTAAAACTTTGAGCAAAAAGGCAGGCTAGGACAAGAGGTTGCTAAGCATTGGCATGTCTTGTTTCTTCTGCTTTTGTTTGCAATAAGCCATTCTGAAAGGGCCTGAACCTCCCCCTGCTGCCAGCTGCAAGGGCACAGCCCCGGCTCAGGGCCTGGCACCGCGCTGGCCGCATCTGCACGAGGGCCAGCAGGAGCCAGGGAGAGCCATCAGCACTGGTATGTGCGGCCAACGCTCTGCCCTGGTGCTGGTTGGGACGGGGCATTGGAAGAAATGGACCCCGAGGCAAAAATAACATTAAATAGTAATAATAATAATAATAACAATAATAATAATAAAAAAGGATAGAGCATTATTTCTAAACAACCATACAGAACTTGGAGCTGATCTGGGCCCCAGATCTGGTTTCTGCATTGGAAATATGGGGTTTTCAGGGCTGCAAAGCAGAGAGATGGGAGGGCTGGGGCTGGGCCCCCTCCCATTGCTGCCTGCAGCTCCCCAGGAACCCATGGCAGCTCCAGGGGTGCGTGGGATATGGGGGTTTGGTGCAGTGGGGGTTTGGCACTGATGAGCCATCTCATCTGAGGCTCTGTCAGTGCCCCATGCTGGGGGAAGAGGCAAAGGACATGGCAACTCAGCAAGGTGATGGAGGGGCTGCAGGATGCTTGAGGTAAGGTTCCTGAAATAAAAGTTCACACTGGGATATGATAGGGGGAAAAAAAACAGAGCACGAGTTGAAATTCCAAGGACTTGAAAGAACTGGAGCCGCCCTAACTGCACGACGCTTCCAGACCCCCTGGCACCGCCGCTCCGTGCCCAGCGCCCGCCCCAGGCCAGCGCCGCTGCTTAACAACCTCCGGCCCCCACCTCCGTCACCGCTCAGCGCCAGGCACCTTCCACCCAAAACCTGCTGAGGTAACCATTTGTGTTTATTGTAGCAAACAAACGAGTTAAGGTCACAGAACAAAACAACCCCCCCAAAAAAAACAAAACCCAACAACACTATTCACGCATTTTGGCTCAAGAGGGCAGCAGATATTATATTTGTCTTTTGGTTGGTATCTCATTTACAATATCCACCACAGTTTCCTACCCGCGCGGGCAGGCGATGTGCATAAGTGTATTCAAGTTACCTTGCAAACAGTCCGAGCACACAAGTGGCCGCGGTGGAGGGAGCGTTCCAGCAGCCGTGACCGCGGGGTCCGCAGGAGCAGGCAGCAGCCTGGAGACTTGTGCCAAGGATTTCCTTTTCCCCTCTTGAAAAAGGGAGGGTTACTGTTTCTTTAATAAGGCACTAAATAGACACGTTACATAAAGGAAAGATACGTTTTTAAAAACTCTATAAATTCATCAGCTTTGTACCTTTCGTGACAAACTATTCTCCTTCGCATGACATTTTTTGTGTTTCTTTTGAAGGTCATCAAAATTTAGGGTTGCACGACTGTAAAGCTGTGAGGATCTCAAGAGCTGTGGAAAAGCACTTTGAAGTCTTGAGAAGGTACAGGACTATTTCTAGGCAAAAATTTTTAAAAAAAGCAAAAAAAAAAAAAGATCAAACTTCAAGTTCGGCTATTCTTCATCTTCTTTAAAATATATATAAATATTGTTCAAATGGTCAGAACTTCTAAACTGTTCTTACGCTGTTTTTTTTTTTTCAAGTAATAGAAAAGTTGCTTAAAAACAAGAGTTATTGCCGTTATATCTTTCATTTATGTCACTACTAGATAGCATCCTGCAGAGCACGGGCTCCTGCCCTGCCCGCCCCCGGCTGCTCCCGCTGGGTCCCCGCGCTCGGGCTCCTCGCTCGGCCCCGGCCGAGGGCAAACACCTCCCAGCCACCGACACACACAGACAAGTAAACAGCAGTGAGACAGAGCAGAGCGCTTCTGGAGCCGAGATAAGGGAAAGGCGCGCGGCATCCGCAGCGGGAGGGCAGGGACGGCGCGGATCTGGATGAATCTTCCAAGAGGTAAAGGGTTTTGCTTCTAAAGCATTACAGATTTCTTTAGCCTTTAATTAATACGTCACAGGAGCAGACTCGTTTCCATCTATTGTACTTTACGCCTCTTTAGCTAGGATAAGAGCAAAAAACAGCAATGAGCGAAGGCAGCCCAGGGCACGGACCGAGGCACGACTGCGCGCGTCCATCCCAAGCACAAGTTTGGGAACTGAGCTCAGCACAGCTTCCAGCAGCACCGCCTGCAGCCCGTGCTCCGAAGGGCAGCCGCTGGGCACAGCCCCGCACACACCGACCTCCACGTGCCTTACCTCCAGCAGGGCCCTCCAGGCCACCATCGAAAGAAATAAACCAAAAAACAACGTTGTTTCCTTCAGACACAGAAGTTTATTCTCATCCCCACCACCCCCCCTCCAAAAAGTTAGAGGTCGTCCCAAAAAAAAAAAAAAAAAAAAAAAAAAAAAAAAAACAAAAAATANAAAAAAAAAAAAAAATCAAGTAATTTTTGTCTGCTTCTGCCCCTCCCGGCCCCAGCGGCGGGGATTTACCTTCTGGCTCCCAGACCCCGTGGCTGCGCGGCTCCTCCTGCTCCGTGGGCCCCTGCAGCCCTCCCAGCTCCTCGGTTCTTCACTTTGACAAACATCCCTTAACAGTTGCATGGTAGACATGATAGAGGCTTTGACCAACACAAGCACTGACATATTTATATTAAAAAATAGTGCAAAATTTCAACATTTATATAAATAACTCTAAACCCCTGCTTTTGATTTTTTTTTGTTTTGTTATTTTTTTTGTTCTTTTTTTTTTTTACAATGTAATACACGCTTTTTGAGTTGGCACTCAAAAAATTGCCATTTTTCTTCTAGTTCAGAAAACAACTTTTTTTTTTTGAATAGGCCTCTTCTAATACAAAAATACTCCTGCTCCTTACACATACACTTTCTCTTATTTTTAATATATATTTATATATTTATATTGCAGATCTTTAAACAAAACGTTTTTTGTGCAAATATTTTGTCTTTAAAGTTAAGTGAAATAATCAAACAAAAAAAAAAAAGGCATTCACACACAGCTCAACTAGAAACAAAAAAAAAAGACTACAGTTGATTTTTTTTTCCTTTTTAAACATCTAGACACAGCTCAATAAAGAAATGTTTTTGCAAGCTTTGTAGGCTTGTGCATTCAGACCAGACATAACAAGTAAATATTTATACACGGAGAGATGGGGAAGGGCTTTTTTTCCTTTGCTCATCTTCCTCAACTCTCAATCTCTCTCCTTTTTTAACGAGAAGTGCAGAGTGTTTCATTTAAAATCTTTTTTCTCTTTTTTTTTCCTTTTTTTTTTTTTTATTATTTTTTTAAAAGGGGTGCCCTTTTTGTTTCTCTTTGTTCCACGCCGTTGTGCTCTCAAGGCCATTGATTTGTGAGGGATGGAGTCTGCTGCCCTCCAGGAGCGAGGGCACCCCGCTGTTGTTCTGCTGGTGCTGGTAGAACGCGGAGCCGGGGTAGTGCCCGATCACCTCGCTGTAGGTGGGCGGCGGTCCCTCCATCCTGCCATTGCTCCCATAGCAGGTCGCGCTGATGCCAGAGTTACTGCTGGGGGGGCACGGCCCCCCGTACACCGAGTTATCTATCAAGTCACTGTCGAAGATGGTTCTGTTGGGGGGAGCGCGCACCGACTCCCTGTTGAGCTCCATCTGCTGCTCGGGGTCGCGCAGCTGCAGCGTGCAGGGTCCCTGGTACGGGGGGGGCTCCTCGCCGTCCGACAGCGAGATGGTGGGGGGCAGGTCGATCTCGTGCTGCAGGTAGGGGTAGGTGGGCTGGAACCGGTTGAAGCGGTCCCGCTGCAGGAAGGACGGCACCGCCAGCCGCTCGCTGGGCCGCGGGGTGTAGATCTGCTGCTGGAGGGGAGAGAAAGAGACAAGAAGGGGCATGGGGACGTGAGGCGTGGTCCTGGGGCTGGGGGACCGGCGGCACACAGCACGCAGCATCCTCACCTCGGCCATCCCGCTGCCCGACACCGTGCTTTCCGAAGGCCACAGGCTGCCCTCCTGCATCGGGAAGGAGAAGAGAGGTGGGTGTCAGCGCGGCCACCAGGGCTCGGTGCCCCCACCCACGAAGGTGCCCTGGGGGTGCTGCTCTGAGCAGGGCTTCCCTCCAGCTCCACCCCCACTTCTACCCAACACAGAATGAATGATGAGAGGACAGCAGCCAGCACCGTGCTCCTGCTGGCAGCCTTCCCCCTCCCACCCTGCCCGCTCCTCTCCTGGCCCCAGCACCCAGGGGAGCGGTGCTCAGTGTGTGATCCGTGAGCCATGGGTGATTCACGAGGTATCAGCAAATGCTCCATGAAATAATAATGGCAAGATTGAGAAAAACAGAAAAACTCACACCCACATTCTGATGCAAGCAATCAAGAAAATCATGGGAAAATAAAGATAGTACGGGAATACTTAATCTTGATTTGGCTACAAAAACACATCTATAGCAATGGGATGGTTCTACAGTACTTTTTCCCCTTGGATAAAATGACTGAGGAGCTGAGGCTCTGTATATCATAAGCATCAGCCCCGATTCTGCAACCTGAATCCAGGCACCAACAGCCCAAGGCACAGAAATCCCACAACCCAACCTCCCTCAAACCATGGGATGAGGTTATACCCCAGAATCAAAACAAACAAACAAACAAAGCCTCCTTCCACTGGCTGCTGATAGCGTGAACATACAATTCACCTCTAGGCTTCTGCCCCAAGACATACAATATTTAAATACCGCTAATATTCATACATACAGCAACATTGCTCCAGGAAGCAAGTCTGGGGCTCACAAGCACAACCTGAGCTGGATGGAGCTTCCCAGTTCCTTGTGAGAGAACCTCCAGCACTGGCACAGGCAGACACCCATACTACCAGTGGAAAAACGTGCCAAGCATCCTTTCTATTTCCCTTTTTTCCTTTAAGGATTAAGTGTCCCATCCAAAGGTCACCAACCAATAAGCCCCAGTCCTTTCCTCTTCTTCATTTTCCCCAACTTTGGGCTACATTCCTCCTCTGGCACACAGTACCATCAGACTATTCTATGCCCCGGGACACACAGGCAGCTGTTACGCAGCACCAACTGCTCTGTCTGCGCTGCTGTACGCGCTCTGCCCGCCCGCAGGCACCGTCTGCATCCAAATTCCCCCAGCGGCTGCCGGAGCCGCATCTGCCGCAGGTCAGAGCCCGCTGACACGGGATGCTCGGCACAGCCCCCAGCACAGCGCTGCCCACAGGCACCAGCACCTGCCTCAGGCACTCCTGTGCAACTCCTCTCAGCAAGTCCTCAGCAGGATTAAAATTGCCAGAAAGCAGCAGCTAGAGGTGGGCAAATCCACAGACAGAGAACGTGCCTATTTTCAGCCCTCGTGCTGTGGGACAGCTGCACGGCCACTGCGAGCCTGCCCTGCCCTGCCAGCCACATCCCCATGTCACAGCCCTCCAATGTTCTGCAATATTTAGGACTTGAACTCATCTCAGCAACGGCTGCACCCCGAAAGCTTTGACTTCTCAAAATGGAAGTTTGGTGTGATGAGCAACACGGCTTTAAAAGCCTCTGCATGTATTCCAGGACGCACTTCAGAATCTTTAAGTGCTTTCTGATTTTGTTTGAGAGATCAATCTGACTTCACAGAACCACTTGCTTTAGTCAGAGCAGTTCCACGGCAAAGCCAAACGGTGCAGGTTATGTTCCTGAGCCTTCAGGAGGATGAATTTCCCATTCTGCCTTACGGAGGGTCTCATTGCTCCAAAGGTGCAGGGACAAGTGACATTCTTATTGCAAAAAAAAAAACAAACCCAAAACCAAAAAAACCTTTCAGTAACATTCTTAAAGACTCTCAGTTATTGAAAAATAAAGATTCCTGCTACAAGGAGACAGTTTAAGAAGCAGAACAGAACTGTGATGGAGAAACAGGTGCAGTAATGCAAGTTTCTTGCTAGCACAAAACACATTAAAAAAATAACACCTTCGGGGAAATGAATTTCTCCTTCAGTTGTAATTTTTGAGCTACAACGTGAAAAAAAAAAAGACAACTACTGCACATCTAGCAGCACTCTGACCATGGGATGAACTACTTTAATATTTCAGAAGATGAAAAGCGTGTCTGTAGCTCCAGTGCCTGTCTGGTCACGACAGCAAAATGAAGTTGGGGATTTAAAAAGCCCAGCACCAGTTCAGTGCAAGTTTAATGGCTTACGCAAGGCGGCTCCGAGCCCAGCGCAGACGCTGCGTGCCGTGCTGGGGCACGCAGTCAGGCTGCACAGCTCTCCCCAGGTAGGCACGCTGGGCTGAACCCCCAGCGAGCCGCCTCTAAGCGCTTTGTCACCACAGCAAGGAGACCTCGAGGGCTTCTGGTGCCTCCAGGGGGCTCTGGGGACACACAGGGGCTCAGCAGCTCTCACCAGGCTGCATTAGGGCAGAGATGGAGCAGGGGGAGGGAGAACAATAAAGAGGGCAGAACCTCCAAACGGTGCATTTGTGCTCCTCTCCTTGGTTGGAGACAGGTTTAGAAGACTCTGTAGCCTCACAGAGGTCTGGCAGCTCTGAGGCAAACCTCTGAAAAGCCCTTTAAGTGCTCCTCCATCTGACGGCTCAATACAGAACGGAGCTGTTACGGTGCAGGGACTGGGCCAACAATCACCCAGATGTCAGGCTTGGTGGGAGGAAATAAGGGAAACTTTTCTTGAACGGCCAAGACGTTTTGTTTCAACCTGAAGTTTTTGTTCCGTCTCCATACGACTTTCTCTTCTCTTTCCTCATTAGCCTTCTTTCTTCTTTTTAAAGCAAATAAAAATAGGCAACTCGAAAAAGGCTCATCCTGGTATTTATTTTGCCAACACAACGCAGGGGGGTTTGGTTGAGCTCGGGGCTCCTTCCCAACGGGCACCTTCCTCCCATTGGGAGGGCATCTGCGGAGCAGACAGCTGGCAGCACTGCCGGGCAGCCCTCAGCAGCGCGCTTATTAAACCCAATGGTAGAGCTCTGCTCTCTTAAAATGAAATAAAAATAAAAACCTATAGTATTTAATCATTTTCCTAGACTTGATAGAAGAGAATGCAGCCCCACAGAGGCCAGCACAAGGTAGCAGTGCCTGCTCAGCCTGCCCTGCCCGGCTGGGGAAGGGGCTTCAAGCATGACCTCGAGGAAGCCCTCGTTTAAAGGAATTTAAGATGCTCCAAGGTCAACTATGCAAAAATGCACCAGCACAAGGTATCCCTGAATGGGAAGACAGAGTCATGCAGGCAGCAGTCAATAGTACACATTCACTCTCCAAGAAAACGTCACTTTTCTCTGTAGGTTCTTGTAACTGAGCTGCTGCATCTGATGAAACCTTCAGTTCTGCAGAAGCCAGCACCTGCCATGGGGCTGGAGAGGCTCCCCCACAAATTGGAGGGACAATTAACACATTTCTCCTCAGGCTTCTATGAATCAGAGCCCGAGCTGTGCCGGGATCTCCCCAGCACCCCCTTGGCGAGGTTTCTGCTCACATGGCTGTGGGCGCTTTCCGACACCTCCACTGCAGCAAGGTCTGTACGGCTTTACCGGTGGCAAAATCTGGAGATCTTTCAGGATTTCCCATCTTCTCAAAGGCAAGAAACAGATTAATACACTCATTTGGGTCTCTCCAACTGGAGCTGCCAGCAGACTCAATAGTCTGGAGCTGTGAACATCCAGGCATGTGCATCCTAACCGCCTGACAGCACGTGGTGGCTTCAGGAACAGGGCAGACAACAGCCTCGTGTGGTTACTTTACTAATGGAAAGTCCAAACTGCAGAGCTCAGGGCTGTCAGTGTATTACAACATGCAGCACTCTAAAAAGCCAGAAGCATCCCTACAAGGGCCCCATGTCCCTGTGTAGATGAAGCCAAGACCCAACCTGGTCACCTCTTCAGGCAGCGCTGAGCTGCACATGGGCCAACCCAAGTGAGACGAATGCCTTTGGCTCTCACATTTCCCAACTTTCACATCACTTGGCAAACAACGTGGTAAGACCCAGATGGGAAGAGCAGCGTGTGACTTACTGATGACAGATTCTCATCTCTCCGCCTCCCTTGGCTGTGCCGGCTGATGAAGGATCGCGCGGAGAGCTTGTAGTGGTTCAGCAGGCAGGTGATCACAACCACCATCACCATCATCACCACCACGATGATGATTATCTGTACAAACTCCAACTCCGCTGCAAGAGAGAGAGACATATTTTCAGCCACCTGAAAAAGCAGCACTTAATGGAGTGCGAGAAGCAGGAATTTGGGCAGGCAGGCAGCGACACGGCGCAGCTGCATCCTTCCTGCACAGCACTCCAGACACACACACGTGGGCTCTGCGTGCTTTGAGCCCAACTACTTCATAAAAAAACATCAATTCGTGCTTTTGGTACCCCAGAGCAGTCTCTAGGAGGGATCTTTAAACCTGACCCACAAAGCAGAGTTTTTCCAAACTACAATCCCATTCTCAACCCCCTCCCCTGGGGCTCTGCAGGCTGCAAGGTCCATGAGGAGCCCAACGGGACCGATGGGCACTGACGGTGGTTCCCCTCCTCGGGCTGCCAGCACCGCGGTGCTCAGCCAGCTGACAGCGGCAGCTCGAGCAGCGTGAACTGGCACACGGGAGAGCGGCCAAAACCCTCCGAACAAACAGGAACAAGCAAACAGACTGTCCGGTTAACTCCGGAGACATTCTTGGCATATGAAGAAAAATAAAACCACCACCAAAAAAAAAAAAAGACAATAAAAACCCCAAAAACAATAAAATCACCCCCCCCACCACCCCAACCCACTCCTAAAATGTAAGAAAATAACTCTTCACACCTCACTGATGCTACACAGAACTGAGTCGCAGACACAAGCACAGCACTGAGGCCGTTATTTCCCCGCACACAGCACCCAGGGAGCAGATGCTGCCCCCAGCCCCTCAGGCCTGCAGAGCTCAGGGCTCTCCATGCTCTGTAAAGGAGTGGTGAAAACCACTCTGCTTCTCAGTAGGGACAGCTGCAGAATCCACTTTAGGAAAGCTGTGCCTGAAGCTACCACGGATGCTGCCTCCTGCGCTGTACTTACACTCACACAGTGCACACAGAGACGTGTGGAGCCCAAGGGCTGCACCATGCTGCTCGCAGTGCCCGGGATGGCCTCTGCTGAGTCAGGCAGATTTTTCTTTTTTTTTTTTTTTTATGGAAAGTTTTCTCCTGGCAGGTGGCATTTAAGTGCCAGTAAAAGCAAATAAATGTCAAGAGAACAGTCCAGGTGGTACGAGCTGCCAGTTACCTTGGAGCTCATTCTGCTAACCAGCAGCTATTCCTGCCACTGGACAGGCACAGTGCCACCATCCCCAAAGATCCCAAAATGTTTAACCCACTCCATCCACCACCTGCACAAAGCTGAATTACACCCTGAAAGCAGGAGCTCTATGATGCACTTGATGTTAAGGAGCTCTGGGTGCTCAGGGGAAACAGCCTTGGGAGCAACTGGGGAGCATCTCTGCAGGCTGCCTCCCATCTGCCCCAACTCCAATCAGCCAGCAAAGGGCAGAGCCCATGGGGACGAGGACCCAGAGGCCCAGGGGTGAGCAGAGCCCAGGGGCTGGGAGCAGCCCCCAGCCGTGTGTGAGCTGCCTTCCTGCACAGACCGTCGCAGAAATGGAGAAAAAAAGACAAAAAGCAACAACTGAAGCTTTTAGGAAGATGAGTCAATTCGGCCTCAAAACGAAACATGTGCTTTGGCCACAGTAAGAAGACACAAGAAAAAATAAATGAGGCCAGTGATGGAAAGCTTCCTTTTTCGTTTTTTTTTTTTTTTTAAAAAGGAACGTTTCTGAAGAAAAACAAGAGGAAGGCAGCTATAAATGAAAGTTCCTTTCCTAGAACGAGCGGCACGTTAAACGAACCAAATCCAGCTAAATTGGTCACAGCAGTTTGGCAACACAGGTAAAGCACTGGCCATGGGGCTGCTGAGCTGCGGAGTGCAGAGGCAGGGACCCGCAGGCTGGGGAGGAAGGGATACCCATGGAATACACAAGTGACCCACAAATGCCACAGTGGGTGGGCTGCTGGGTGGGGGCTGCCTGCCTGCCTCCCCACTCACCCCATCCGGGACCCGGGTGGGTGCTGCACCGCGTGCCGCTCGCTTGTCAAGCCCCAAATTGGGGCGTTTTGACGTGAAGGCAGGGCCACTGTTCCAGCGATCACATTGGCAGTATAAATAGAAGAGCGATTTTAATATCCTGCTTTGTGGGAGGGGGGATGACAATGAAGCTGCAAATTAACATTCTGGGAATGGGTTTGGTGAAGCACTTCTGAGCGACGAGCCCTCACCAGCTTCTGGCCTTGGCCCTTCCACGCCAACGGCCATACTCTTCTCCATTTTCCTTCCTCAGGACAGTGAGGCAAACACCTCAACCACCCCAGCAGAGCAGCTCTGGGCAAATTTTGCAACATAGAGCAGGACCTGAACAGTAAGGTACCAACACAGCCCTGAGAAATGCACCTGCCTCGATGTCTTTGTTGTTGCCAAAATGCAGATTCCTTCATGTGGAGTACAGCGGGCGGCCAAACCCAGCAGGACCCTCCAACCCCTGCACCTGGAGATGCTCGGGGTATCCCCTGCCCCCAGCCCAGCCCAAGCTGAGCAGCACGGAGTGTGAGCCCACGGCCAAACACATCAGCATGCCACCAGCAGCCTCCGTCACCCCAGCCAGAACACTCGTGTTGCCCAATGTGACCCTCAGGAAAAAAAAATAAAGAAATCAAATGCAACCAAAAAAAGCCCCTCAGACTATTTGTGCTTTTCAAGTTTCAAGACACTCATACACACTGGAGGCATCGAAGTTTCTGCCAGCTCTCCCTGTGTTTTAACTTGTCTTCATGAGCTTCATTTTCAGAGGGGAGAAGAATAAAACAGCACATTGGAGAGCTGGATATACTTGGTGAGATTTTATCCAAGCAGCTCAGTCAAACTAATGAAGAAAGACCATTAAAAAAAAACAAAAAACAAACAAAAAAACCCTTTGAGTTAATATGTTATTATACAAGTGCAATTCAGCTGCTATGCTAATAAAAAGCCTTTGGGGAATGAAAAACAAGCCAAACTGCGAAGCACATAATTTATAATTCTACTGGTATTCTTAAAAAACACACACACATAACAAAACAAGAAAAAAATACCCAACACATTTTGTCTTTGGCTTCCTGATCATTGTCACTTTTCAATTACGAGAGACCTCATTCCATTTCTCTCTGTAATTTTCCCCAAGGGAGGTGTTATAAATGCACCAGGCTTCACAAGATGGGCAAATTCAGCCTCCAAATGCAAAGTAAGGTCACACTAATTTAATTTTGCATAATTTCTACTCCAGAATACATTTGGAGCTAACAGGTTCAGACATCCCATCTCAGTGACACAACCTGCTCTTTGGTATTTTCTGTCTAGACGCTGCACTTTGCAGCCACGAACGCACACAACCGTTTTGCAACGAAGCACTTTCTCCCCCGGATTCTCAGAATCCTGAAGCTGGGTATTGGCGACCGAGCAAAACTGCTCGTGGCCCGTTCTCCACTTGGTTACTTGGCTTTGAACGAGGGCTCTGCACTGAGCTGTGAGCGCTGCGAGTCTCAAAGGAACAGAACACCAGCACCTGCGGGTTGAGATATCACCCTCGGCATGCACCCGGGGCCACGGGGGAGCTGAGGACACGCTGTACCCTACGGGCACTGCCTTACTTCTTGCAGCTGATGCACAGGTCATAAAATACTGACCACAAACATCATTAACACCCTTCCCTCCATCTAGGGTATCGCTGCTGCAGACAGATGCTCAAAGCACTGGCAGAAATCATACACGTGTCTTCTTTGCCTTCAGCCAGGTGAACACACATCTGCAGGTTACAGCTATTACCTGCAACCTTCAGCTGTGATTGCTCTGTACGTTGGCATTGCGTATCACGTGAGAAGGGATGAGAAGTGGAACTGCTCAGGGGGTAATGGCTAAGCTGAACAAACAGCTGCATCAGCCACAGTTCCTAAGAAAAAAAAACCAGTCACTGGGGTGAGCTGTGCTAAAACTGCAGTTTTGCTGAGACAAAATAAAACAAACGAGAGAATCCCCAGCAGAACACTGTGCCTCTCCCATGCTTTCGCTTCCTCTAGGTATTTTTATCTCTCAAAAGCCCTTACTTCTGCCTTGAAGCAGAGTGCTGGGCACTGCACGCAGGGTGGGTCTGGTGGCCGAGTTGAATGGGCCACCAGAAATGTCCTCTTATGGGCATGGAGGAGTGCTGCTGTCACCTGGTGGCACCAGCCCTGCGAGGCTGCAGCCTGAGCAGAGCAGGGCACCTTGCTGCAAGCCTTGCTGCTGAAAGCTCACCAGCCACCAGATGATGATCACCTGGGAAGGATGGGAGGTGCACCTGAGCTTCTGCGTGCTCCCGTGTCTGCCCCTCAGTATCTGAGTCCCAGCATCACCAATCTGAGTCCCAACATCGCTCATTCCTCCAGCACTCCCCAGGGAAAATACACGTCACAGCGTTTGGAGGTCGCTCTGGACACAAGGACAATTTTTAATTAAATGTCCTAGAGAAACATGCCAGATGTGCCAAACACGGCAGCCAAGAAACTTTGCTGAGTACCGCATCTTCCACCATCATCAACACCCTCAGATCAACTTCTGTGCCAACGGGATGGGACAGCTTTGTGCAGTCCCCTGCTGCCCAGCAAGCCGCAACAGAACGGGCAGAGAAAGAGCAAGGCTGCATCCCCTGCCTGCTGAAACACAGGGAGCTGCAGCTCCATGGGCGCACCGCAGCCTCCCTTCCCCCTCTCTGCTCCAGTGGTAAAGCCTCACCCTAAGGAATAGGGTGCATTCATGTTATAGGGGAATGATGGAACCAAGGTCCTGCCATGGGAGCCCGACCCCAGCAGCAGGGCAGGATGCGGCCATGGGGCACGTGCAGGAGCCCGGGGGTGGCACAGGACTACCCAGGGCACTGCGCCGAGAGCTGAGCAGGGCTCGGGGCTGCTGTGGGACTGACCCTGCACCGCTCCCCGAGGCCACGTGGAGCTGGGAAGATGCTCCTGCCACCAGAGCCCTTGCTCCAGGCGCTCAGCGGCACTGCCCGCTCCTTGCTGTGCACGGCACGGAGCACAGCACCCGTGGTTATTAACAGAGCCCAGCCTGGGCAGTGACTCAGTGCCATGATTTGACAGATCCTGGCGCAGTGCCCACAGCAACACAGCTGGGCACCACGGCAGGACCCCCTGCAGCACCGGGCTGAGCCCCCGGCACAAACCTGCAGCCAGGGACGGTCGGGCCACAACCCATGCTGAGCCTCAGGAAATCCCTAACAGAATGGCTGCCTGCCTCCAGGTAAATGCAGGGACACATTGTCACACCACGTGTCCCAACGTCCCCATGAGCCCTGGGCATGTCAGGGGAGCTCAGCACTGCCATGCTTCCTCCTCCTGGCACAGCCCTGGGAAGGAAGGTCCCCACACGCACACACCAGATGTGACAAAATCAATGGGATGAATTAATAAAGAGCGTCCGCAGTGAGTGCTTCCATCACATGCTGCTCCTCCAGGTTTCTATGAACGGCTCTGACACCACGGAGCTGCCCTGCAGCGTGACTCCAGCACAGCAGAGACGTGCTCAGCCCTGGCTGTGTTCCCCTCTCATCCCAGGCTTTGTGGCTTTTCATCTGTCCCCACTTTTGGGCACCTTTTGCTTCGGCAGGCTCCTTGTAGACCTGGACAGCAGTGCTCTAGTTGATACATAAAAAAACATATAAAAAGTAAATAATGGTAGAGAGAGTTTTTGACAGAGTATGTGCAGATAAGGCTACTCCAGAGGAAAGTGATGGGGAGAAACGAAGCCCAAATCAGGTTGGTATTGCCACCGATGTGAAGCGTGGGGCTGAAGTGTCCGCACACCCTTCCCCCTGTGATTCTCACTAGCTTTAAGGCTTCTGAACAAGCTGGTGCAGCTCCACAAAGAGCAAATGCCAGACAGGTCTTGGAGCGGGGGCAGCCTGAGGGCCCCCTCTCCCAGCTTCAGGGTCTGTCAACACCCAACATCAGGGCACTACATCACCATCCGACAGCAAGCATCCCCCCCAGGCCCAGGGCTCCCTGCTCCCCTGTCTGTGTACCAGCTTTGAGGCACAGCAAGGATACAACCCAGCATCTCCCCCTGCATACCCACACCGTGGTCTTCACAGAGTCTCTGCCCTACAGTGGACATGAAGGGTCCGAAGGGTCTGACTTCAGCCACCCACATCTCTGGCTGAAGGCAGCAGTGCCATGGGGAGTGGGAGAGATGCCTGAACCCATCCTGGCAGCGCCTCAACAGCAGACCCACTCCCTCCTATCCCGTCCCACCCCCTCCCATCCCCACTGACATTTCTGAGCACCATGGCTGTGCCCCCAAGGCACTGGCAAGAGCAGGGAGCTGCACAGGGACAGTCCTTGCCATGAACAGCTGAGAGCCTCCTGCTACCTCGCATGCCCCAGTAATCAGGGCACACAACAAGTCTCTGTTGCTTTCAGAAAGTGGAGGACCAGGAAGGCCAGGAGCTGGCACTGCTGACCCAGACCAAGGGGTGCCCCAGAGCTGGCCCGGGGCCCCACCAGTCCGCATGCACACGTAGCTGGGCTTGTGCTAGAGCCCAGCAGCCCCCAGGGTTTGCATTCATGCCTGCCTGCTGTGAGCACACCACAGAGAGCAGGGGATGGGGCCGGAACAGCACAGCCTGGGCACACTTCTGAGCAACCTGTGGCTCCCTGACAGGATCTGAGGGTTAAAAAAAATTCAACAGAACTGAGTCCAGCTGAAGTGCGACAGTTACGCCAGATGCTCATCAAAGCCTCTGTAAAAGGATGTGGGCTAAGCAATGTAGCCAAATGTAGACCTCATTTTTTCTACTCAATGCTGAAGAATGTGAATTTGAGAAAAGCCATCTGAACACAGGCACCCTCCAGAGCTTTGTTTTTACCGGGGAACAACCTCACAACCCCTGAGCAACCAGCTGCCAGGACATGGGCTCTGCTGCATCTCATGGGCCAGCACCAGGACCGCATCTGACTGCGGCCCCACACCAGCACCCTGCTTACACCTGGCACAGCAGCAATCCGCTGCCAGCAGCTCCATCCCGTCCTTCCCAGCCCTGTCTGGAAGGGGACATGCCCACTGCACTGAACATGTATCCGAGCTGCTCTCATTTCAGCAAGAACCAAAACACCTCCAGGCAACAGCTGGAATCCAAAGGCTGCCAAGGAGGCAGCACCGAGTGCTGCTCCTGCTTCACCGGAGCGATTCCATCCGCCAGATGCCAGCTCCACTTGTTGGAGATTGCTGTTCTTGCTCCCTGAGACTGTGCACGGGGAAGGTGAGATGAAAGAACAAAGATCTTCAGATGGCAGATTACACAGCCATTTGTCTACAGGGTCATCTTGGAAACAATCGGACCAAGCAAAGTCATGACTGCGATACTTGTGTGTTTATCTGTTACACTTATCTCCTAAATAATACCTCCATAAAACCACATATGAAAGGCCCATCAGATTGTCAACAATCGTATTTGTTTACAAGACAGCACGGGAAGTACCGAAGATAGATACAGAACGCAATATTGCAATTGCTGGCACAACACAGCAGCATCCTGAAGCTGCAGCAGCAATATCGGGGCAAAAAGGAGCAGGATCAGGCCCATGGCAACAGGGAGGAGAGCTGGGAAGAGCGCGCTGGACTCGGTTCTGCCTCATGCATCATCAGCACAGTTAGCAGCTAAATTACATTTCCAGACTCAACCTGGCTGGTTGCAATGCACAAAGCAGAAGTAGCACCATGTGAGTTACCGCTAACTGCGGCAGGAGGGCCGGCAGCACCTCTGGCACTGGGACTCGCAAAGGGGTCAGTCTGAGAAACATCACTGCTGGAAAATGGGCGATGAGGGCCCAAGAAGTTATGTGCATAGTGCCAGCCCTCTGAGCATAGCTGTGTGTTTAATACAGTTCGTTTTCTTCATCCGTCACCCAGGGTAATCAAGCATCACATCCTCTGAGTCACTGACGGCCTCATCCTGCACCCGCACTCTCTTGTTTGCTTTAAAGGAAATGGCCCCATTTCTTGCTTACAGCTGTGGAACCATCAGGCGGGACAGGCCTCAGAAAATATCTTAGACCTTAATCCCAGCAGCTGCCCTGGCCACATGGCCATTCTGTTCTCAAAGGTGAGCCCTGCAGGCCAGCAGACACAGGGGCCTACAGTGAGTGGGGTCTGCGAGCAGAGGCCAAAAGGGAACCATCAGCACGGCCACACTCAGCTCTTACACGGAAACTGCAAACATTTGAGCTAGGGTCAGCAGCTCTTTCAGCTTGGACACCTTTTGGCTACCAACAAAGATCTGTCAAGCAGCAACTTGTCTGGGTAAGTCTTGGAGACATGAACCAGCTCTATCCGTCAGGGCAATGGAATCGAGGAGGTGCTTAAGGACATGTGGATTCTCCAACAACTTGTACAAACCAGCCCTTTTCCTCCCTTTTTGTGCCCACTTCTCTCTCCCTCCTCTTCAAGTATTTTAAGGCAACGTATTTTGTGCACAGTAAACTTGATCCCAGCCTGCTGAGATTACTGCAAGGAGCACGCTGCTTTTGAAGTGTCTCCTAAGGGTAAGGGCAGTTAAAATGAACTAAAAGAACACGGTAATTTTGATTTTGCACTTGTAAGTAAGCTTGGTTGCTCACTAGAGAATTCTGAACAACTCTGACGGCCCCTCCACGCTGGTGCTCATCAGAGCACTGCCCTCCTCTCCAGAGGCTCTGGACCCCAACACCTCATGTCACCCCTCCGTCAGTGGGGGATCCCACCCTGTGAGGGTGCTGTGCCCCCGAAAACCTCCTCAGCACCCTGAACACAGGCATCCAGAGAGGGAGACAGGACTGGGAGCAACAGGCCCCACTTCAGTCACAAATAGCACAGATCAGACTGACTGCACCAAAAATGACTGGAAAGACGCATAACATCCGACCAAACCCTGCCAAGTGACCCTGGAACACCAAAGAGGTTTCATTGGGTATTTCTCCAGGTAGTAAAAATAAACACATCAATCAATGGGTATTTTCGCATACCCTGGAAACACTCCTGATCAATATGTGGCTTGCTGCCCTGGAGGTTTTCTTCCTTCCAACCGGCAGAAGCTCCTGACAAAGGAAAGCACATCTCATTTATGAACTTAGCTATAAATACTTTTGCTAACTGCCATTTAGGAATTTCATTTCCTGCTTGAGCAAGTCCTGTTGAAAGAGGCAATTACCAAATTTGTTTCTAGTTATAGAAATAGATGTTTGTTGCTGCCCACATCTGTTTCGACAGACAAATTGCCAGTCGCAGACGCTCTGTGGAGAGCAAACACGGCATCCAGGGAGGGCTTTGCCACCTCTCCACAAAGCGAGCAGCCACTAAACGCGTCGGGTCCCAGCGGGAGGCCTGGCCCTGGCTGTGACCGGGCCCACACCTGCGGCTCAGGCGGGGCTGTGAGGGTCCGCACCTTGCGCCAGGCCGCGGCCTGCTCCCGCCCGCTGCTGAGATGCTGAAGAGCACTCAGTGAGTCACCAGGCAGCCCTGAGGCTGTGCGTCAGGAAGATGCGGTATGCTGTGCGCAGAAGTGAACACAGCAGCAAGGTCTCACAGGGTTTATCCTGCTCTGCCCAGCACAACCCATCCCAAATGGCACCGGGATGCCGCGGTTAATGGCTGCCGTCCGAATTGGGCACGCAGCCTCGCACCACTGAACCACGCACATATCAGGCGTTCCCATCTCCACTCCAGGCGTCCTCGTTTCCCAGCCTGCGGTTGTTCTCTAGAGAGCTTCCTTTCACGCTTATTCCTGCAAAAGCCATCCACCAGCCCCACTTCCCAACACCAACTCCGGCTCCAAAGCCCCAGAGGCGAAGCTGCGGCCAGGGACACCGCAGGCCACGTGCTATCCTTGCACCCATCCCTGCAGCTCAGAATCACAGAACTGCAGGGGTTGGAAGGGACCGCTGGAGCTTCCCCAGCCCAACCCCTGCTAAAGCAGGTTCCCTAGAGCAGGTTGCACAGGAAAGCATCTAGCTGGGCTTTGGGTATCTCCAGAGAAGAGACTCCACAGTCTCTCTGGGCAGCCTGTTCCAGGGCTCTGTCAGCACCCAGACATCGGGGACCCTGCGGTGGCACCGCTGGCCCCATCGCACCCACACAGCCCCGGGGCAGACGGGTGTTGAAATGCTGATTGAGCAAGTTGGCCAGAGCCACGCAGAGCTGTACAGAAACAGGATTTCCTCAGCCCTGTCAGCGGGACTCCTCTCCTTTCTGTACCTCTTTTTAAGCGCCGTTATCTTCTGCAGAGCTCTGCAGCTCCTGCTTGCACAAGGCGCGACATTTCACAAGGGCAGTTACTTCCAAGGAACAAATACAATCTTATGTTACAATCATGCATTGCATATGAAATGCTAAATGCAGGCAAGCGCTCACTCACACACCGCGTTTGGTCACTGCAGCATTCGAGTTCAATTCCTGATCTGGTTTGAACACCACTCCCATGCAGGTATGTGGAAAAAATATATAAATTTATGTACACATACACATGTGAGGGCAAATGGGGGAGGTGAGTAAAACCACCCCAAGTCTGATTAAATTAAAAGGTAATGAACTTCAACCTTGACTGCAGCAACAGCCCTAGAAAGATTTTAAATAACTCCTGCAGCAGGCACGCTGGAAGGCCCATATTCCATGGTGGCGGTTTGTGAGCCTTTCAGCAGACACAGAAAAACAGCTTTTCTCCTAGGTAAGCCCCAGCAGTGCACGCTAAGTGGGGCTGGTATTCTGAGACCCAGCCGGGCAGGACGAGGTGCCCCATCCTATCCCATCCCATCTTACCCCATCCCATCCCCATCCCCATCCCATCTGTGCCCCTCCTTTGTCCCACGCCCGGCCCTTTCCCATGCTGCGCAGCCACCAGAAGGCAGATTGATGACACGGGGCCGTGGCGGCGAATTGCCGGCCGCCCAGCGAGGTCAGTGCCCACAATGGGGCTTGGGGGAGGCTGATGGGACGAGGCCACGGGGGCGAGGAGCCCCTCAGCTCGCCCGTCCCCCTGCTCTGTGCTGAGGGGACGTCGCGTTCGGCTTTCAGGGGCCGCCGCAGGCGACCACCACCTGCCCATGGAGATGGGATGGGGACGGGGATGGGGACAGCAGCTGCCCTCGCGCCAGGGCAGAGGAAGACTTCGGGAGGACCAGGAAGAAGAGCACAGAGGGGAGGATTATCCAGCAACACAGCTTGTCCCCCTTTCACTGAGTTTAACAATAAAGCAGTAGCTATAGCAACGGGGTTAATTAATGCACCCCATTTGCATAACTAAAACTTTGAACCCATTCAAACCTTGCTGATATTTTCATTCTTAAACCTGGCCTGCAAGGCTGTGCTCTTATCGCCCCGGGAACACAAACAAACACCCCCTCCATCCCCGCTGATAAACCTGCAGGTACCTGCAGGCACACACAGCCACCGCGGAACCCGGGCTGCTGCAGCGTGACCTGCTGCTGGGATGGCAGGAGATCTGCTCCACGTACCTTTATTCCCCAAAAAAGCACAAACATTTGCAAATCAACATCCTGAAAAGCACAAAAAAAAAAAAAAAAATGGGAACGGAAGCGTCCTTCCAAAAATAAAACAGGGGAAAACTGTTTTTTTCAGAGATGGAGGGAGCAACGCGCATTCCAGGACAGAGGGGTAAGGAGATAGGCGATGTAAAGGTTTCAGACTATCGTATAACCAGAGGGGGAAATGTCTTCTCACCACAAACATGCATCTGCATGATGTCTAGACAGTCATAAAAAGGGCAATTAAAGTACTGCAGGCTGCAGTAAGCTAATGTCTCCTCTCGCAGTCTAAACAGTTGAAACACACTGCGCTAACTTTGAAAAAAAAATACATATAGGGAGAGAGAGAAAGACACGTTTGTGAGGAAAAATGTTTTGAAATTCAGTTTTAAATAAGCCAGTAAATTAATTCAACCTTGTCAAATCTGTGCCTTATAACATATCAAATATTCCGCCGGCGTCCTGTCTAGACTGCGATAACAAAGGGCATTTAAAGCCCGGCAAGATGCGCTGACAGAGTGGCCATTTAAAGATGCAGTATTGCTTTCTCCATCTAAAACGATTTGTCAGATGGAGTTAAAATGAAAATGATAAGTAATCACTCCGGTTCACAACCATTTAAGATGAAAAAAAACAAGACAAAAATATGCCCACAGCTTGTAGATATAAATCCCACTAAAATCATTGCAATGTATCATTCCAGCAGGATCTGCCACTTGTTTTTTCTTAACTCTGAACACCACTATCTTTGTGTATCACATGCATTTCTAAATTCCAAGTTTTAGAAAAACCTTCAAGTCTTAACCGCAATAAAATGGTGATTTGTGAAGAGATGCTATTAAAGCTCAAAGGGTTAGCAACGAAAAGGAATTTTTTTTTTTTTTTTTAAATTTACTTGAAAGCAGGAGGATAAGCTGTCTCACGTAACAAACTGGCTGGGCTCCATCCCTGACACAGTTCAGCCTGGGCAGTCACCGTCCTCCGGAGAGCAACAGAGAAAGAAAATTTAAAGCACAGCGCTTTTACTTTTCCCTAATGACAGCCTTCTGGAAAAAGCAAAAGCAGATACAACCCCGCTTAATGCAAGAAACACTCCTCCCGTCCTGAGCTTCATCAGCTGCTGGAGAACCAAGATCTCAAAAAACAAAAGCAAAATACAGCTCAGCAGGACAGAGTGACACTGCCCATGGCGAGCAGCGAGCAGCAGAGCCTCGGGGCAGCCGAGTGCAGGCAGCCAGGGCTGAGCTCCCTCCAGGCTGGGCACCACTGGCACCTGGGCTGAGCAGGAGCCTGGGGGAGGGGGCTGGCACCCAAACCCCAACGCTGCCCCGGGCAGTTCAGTGCCGGGGTCACAGCAGCTCCTCGCCCTACAGCATCCCACCACCACCTCGGCTGCACCTCCCCACCCTTGTTTCTTAATTATTATTTTAATAAGACTGTTTCCAAGTTCACTTGCTCATTCCGCAATAGCCCAAGGGCTACAACTGTTCATTAGGCAGAATTTCTGTTTTAATTGCACCGGCGCAGATGTGTAGGTTATCTGGAAGGAATTACCCAAATGAGCAGTAAAGAACGGGGCTGGATGCTTTCCTCCCTTACAGAGAGTTCAACGCAGCGATGCTCATCCCCGCACAGAAGGCATCGCTCTGCCCATCGCAGGGGTCACCGTGCCCAGCGCCCCGCACACCCTACAGCCGATGGGCTTTTTAATATTATGTTTGACTCCTCAGCTCATCCTTCACACAACACACACGCACATAAACACGGGATGCAGCGGTGTGCCAGGTCCAGAAGCATTTCACTTCACCAAGAGCGCTGTTTAGTAAGGATTCCAGGTCTTGGCTCTGGAAGTATTTAATAGATTTTAATTCAACAATAAAAAGTATGAGCCTGCTGATTTTTTGCTACATCTTCTTGCCAGGAGACAGAAGAGAGATGGCAAGAACCCTGCCACCGACTCATCCCCGCAGCATCCCCTCTCCTGTCCCTCCATGGGGACCAAGGGCCCCTCCAGCCCAGCCCCAGGTACACCCACCCAGCAGGGAGGGGACAGGCACGCACCGAGGGCTCAGCTCCCACCTCTGAACACTGCCAAAAGCCATACAAAGCGTTCTCCTCCAGCAAAACTCATCTTTGATTTAAAGCTGGGGGAGTTCCGGGGGGGGATCACAAATGCTTCTTGTCAAGAAGCCCGCATTAAGGGAATAAAACCTTTCCTTTGTTGCGAGGGGACTTGCTTGCTTTGTGTCTGCTGAAAACCTTTAAAATTCCACTATTCCATTTTAACAAAACCCTGAGACTGAAGTATCTCGTGCTAAAATTCAAGAGACAGAAGCACATCAGTTCCATCCGCTATTTCTAAGTGCTTTGCTCAGGCCCAACTGGGTTTTGTGTCTTGGTCCTCGATGCTTTTTGGCAGTTTGCTCTAGACTTCCTGGCATGGGCTAAAAGGTTTTTATTTAGCTGGTGTCAGCTGAGCATCTGTGCCTGTGAGAAGTGCAGTGGGGGTGATCCCGACTGCCTTTCAGAAGCACATTTCTTTCCATGCATTGCTGAAACAGTGCTGCTGATTTTGAATCCCTGCACATTTTGGTTGTGGGGTCCCCATCCCACCCCATCAGAAGGCAGGGGAGCGCCCAGATCCCAGCCTGAACCCCAGGACACGTGGGATGGAGAAGGGATGCTCACAGCATCGCCCCAAACAGTGCATGGGCCACATAGCGGGGCTGGCCCTGGGCTGGTTCCATGGCACATCCCAGTGGGAACCCCCAGTCTGGGGGGTTTCACACCTCTCACCTGAGCAGGCTGCCCCCTGCCCCCTGCCCTTCACGTAACTGCATTTCAGCCCAGCACGGACAGAAGAGAGCAAGCAGTGCGGTTTGTTCCATGAAGCCTTTGCATTTTGCTTTTGCTGTTCTCAGCCAGAAGACAAACCAAAACTCTCCCTCCCAGCCAAGCGGAGGGAGCAGCTCGGTGTTCCAAGAGACTGAATTGAAGACCCAGCTCCAGTGTGCATTTCTTGTGTGACCCTGCACAAGACCCTTTGCTTCCCTGCACTGGAGTCCCCATGTATGAAGATACTCAGCGAGATGTCACGACACACAAATACCCCAGGTAAATGCTAGAGCTGATGGCAAGTTACCTGCAGAACTGCATGGAGAGAAAACAAAAGCCTGTTAAAAGCCCTCCTTCATCTCTGCCAGAAGGAAAATGCCATTACCACTAAGTACTTAAAACGATGGAGGTTCAGAAGCACCCAGCGCAGAGGGGAGCGCACCCGACTGCGCAGCTCCACCTCTGCCCGCTCCTCCATCGCTGTGCCCCAAAGCTCCCACCTGCAGCCGGGGCAGGGGGTGAGGAGGGGACCACCACCCACCAGCAGGGCCCTCCCTGGCACAGCGGCACCCGCTGCCGCCCCTGCTCGCTGCCTGGCACCGCGTGCGGGTTATTTTTGGTACGCGTGCACGGGAAGACTGACAGATCCCACAGCGAGGTTTTATCAGCAGTTTGCAGCTATGGAAACAAACCAATTTAGACTAATATAACAAAATACCTAAACTGACAACAATAAAATAAAGGATGAGGCATGTGGGCATTTTCACATGGAACGTGGCAGCAAACGCAGCGCGACCCAACTGCTGGGAACGGGGCGAGGGCTGCGCGGCAGCTCGGGCAGCTTCCACCCAAACCTCTGAGAAATCACCAGGCAGAGCACTTTCACCGAGTTGCAGTTCTTGCATTGTGAATTCCATTTTATGCAAACCCTCCGCCCCACCCTTAGGAGGGCTGCACCTCCTCCTGAATCCGATGAGCCGCTCTTTGGTGGGGGCACCTCTTACCCAAGGCCAGCACCCAAGAGAAGCTCCCCAGGAATGGCCACAGTCCTTGCCCCTCATTGTGGTGCCCACCGGTAGGGGCTGAGGTCCCATAGGACTGCTCCTGTGTCAACCAGGGAAGGAGATTCACACCCAGTTTACAGGTCACCGGGCCTGGCCACAGATCGACCCATTTTGGGCCACGTGCTGGGTTGCTGCGCTCCAGCCCACACCTCCGGCTGGGGCTGTCCATGGGCACCCACAGCATCCATATGCCACAGCTCCTGCCCAGTGCTGGGCAAGCTGCAGGGTAGATGAGGCCCAGACAATGAAGGAGAGCAGAAAGCCATGGGACAGCGGAGTGCAGCATCTGGAAGCCCAGGGAGGCCTCCCCCAAGCACCAAGGATGCAGCTCAGCACTGGGCTGCTCAGTTAACCTGGCAGCAAGGTTGCTGAAATGTCCTACACCCTGCTCCAAATAACACCCACCTGGTAAGGATAACAGCCCCCAAACAAGTGTTTGACAAAGGAGCAAGTCACTGGAGACAGCAAGGAACAACTCTACTCCCACAAATAAAATTCTTCTATTTCTATTCTAAGAAAAGTGCATGTCTGCATGCACGTCTTTGCCTCCCTCCCCAAGGGACAGGGGAGAGCAGCACAGCCACAACAAATCCCTGCACACGCTTCCATAAATCCCAGGGCAAGACAACGGGTGCAGGTTTTACAAGCACCAAGCATCAGCAAGCACCTCCTGCGGCAGTACCAGCACAGGGCTGCAGCTCGGAGCGGTGCAATGCCGGGGCTCCGACAGCAAACCCCTCCAGAACTGCTGTCCCAGGCACTGCCACGCAGGGAATCACTGCAGAGCTGCTCCCCACTCCTGGCACTCGCACCACGCTCCTGTTCTGCAGCCTTCCTGCACAAGCAAGGACTATTTTGCTGTACAGCCAAATTGTGCCACCAGGCTCAAAATAAAGCAACTGAAATATTTTTTTTTTTTTAAATCTCCTTTTAGGTTACAACTTACACCAATACATGCTTGATGAAAGCCCAAAGAATGATCTGTAGGCATTATGAGCATACTAAAGATCCAAGCGTGGTTTGAAGCCAAGGTCATGAGCTCTATTGACTCTGTGGGCTCTATAACAATTGATTAGCAGTTTATTAAAATAATTTATTCATCACTTGTAAATACTTTATCTAGTTGGTTCTTCTCTAGCACTTTCAGATACTACATTTGTGCAAAGACATCCTAACTTCTGAGGAATTCTCATAAACTCAAATCTAAATGGAGAGACCCACAGATGTTACGATGATGTCTTTTTAAAACAACAAAGGCACCTCTGCAAACAGACTCAGCTGAACCCCCAGACAGGTTCAGCAGGGCTCCCGAGGCCTCGTTTTGTTCATCCTAAACACAGCCAGCCCCTGACACACTCAACATCCATCTACATCTTGGCAACTCCCAAAATACTGCACATTCCCAGTTCACCTGGGAAGGTGTGACCCAAACATTCAGTGCCTGGAAACACCTGAAGGAGACCAGAAAGTCACCATGTTGGGGACCAGTTCTCAGAGAGTGCTCTGCAGCCAACCATGGTGGCCCCATGGACATCTGCACCCACGCTGGCAGCACTGGGGTCACCCACCCACCCCAGAGACATCCTCGCTGTACTCACCAGCACCAAACTGCTCATCCTGGTGCCCTGTGCTGTCCCCTCTGCCAACAGCCAGGGCTGAGCCCAGCCCAATTCGGGGCTGTGACACCTTGAGCGAGGGGGAGAGGCCTTGGGGTGAAGTCCCCCAACCAAATCCTGCATTGGTACCTGCAGACCTGGGGTGATCATGGCACAAATCCCTCTGGACCGCAGGAAAACCCGAATGGGCAGCATGGCATCCTGCAGGGGATCGCTCCAGGGAGCGCCTACATACACAGCTCTCTTTATGAAGCCCACAGAGGCTGTCTGTCACTGATAAGGGTTAATCAGCACTAATTAGTACCTGCCACAGCCTGATTCTGAAGGAGTCCCACTGGCCCATTTAACCCCACGCCACAGCCACGGCTGCCAGAGCCGCAGGTCACCGGCACTGCCCACGTCCCGCAGCCAAGGCACAAGGTCACAGCCCCACGGCAGTGCTCCTCACCGAGGCTGCAAGCAGTTACTCATTGCACACCCATGAGCACGGAGATAAGCAACTTCATCACCCCAGGAAAAGATTAAGGGCCGGAGAGCGGCTGTAAATTACCGCAGCACTGATGCGGGACCACTGCGCTGGCACAGGGCACACGGGCAGCCCCGGTGCACAGGTGCAGAGCCAGGCAGCAAGCAGCACCGGCACTGAGCACGATGGGATGGAATGGAATTCTGCTGAGCCCAACAGTGGTTGTGACAGTGAGCAGGGAAGCAGCAGCCGTGCCCCATTCCTTGGGGATTCCTTTGGGCAGGAGCCCCACGCTGCACCCAAACGCTGCAGGATTCTGCAGGCAGGTGCAGGGCTGGGCTGGCTGCCACCTCTCTGCAGGATCAGCCCACAACGCACCGGTGCCTGGCCAGGCTGTCCCAGCTGAGGGATTTATGTGGATGATTCGCCCTGGAATAAAACCATCAGCCCCACCTCTCGCAGCCCATTTACTGAGAGGCACTAAACATTAAACAGAGGTGAGAAGTGTACACCAGCAACATCTGGAATGTATCTCTTCCTGCCTCTGTGGAAAAAAAAAAATATAAAAAAAATCACACCTTATTCTTTTTGAGAAAGAAAAGTGATTATATAGAATTGTAATGCTGGAAGAAGATAGAGAAAAGTAGAGATTTTCTTTGAAACTCTGTTTAGACAATTAAAAAGGAATAATTTCGAAGAAGAAACAAATCCTATCTCAGCTTCTCCCACCCTGTCTCAGCACCAGGCTTTCCTCCCGTGTGTTGGCTGAGACAAAACCAGTTTTCATCCTTGCAAGACCTTTAGTACGCAGGAAGGAAAACCAGCGCTAAGCCCTGACGGGTTGGAGACGCACCAAGGAAAAAGGCCCTTCCTTCAGCTCCTGGCAGGAAGGCTGGGAGGAGCCCTGCTTCCCGCAGAGGAAAGGCACCTGGGGACCAGCTGTCCCGAAGAGGAAGGGTCATTGTTACGCAGCAGAGCCGATGCTCTGTCTCTCCCCGCAAAAGAACGGAAAGGCTTTAAAAATAGAAACAGGAAAGACTATCTGCATTACTGTAAGGATGCAGGGTCAAAACATGACACCCTTCACTTCCTCAGGCTCCCTGCTCCAGTGCGGCCGGTGACAGCCACATGGCACCAGCCAGCCCTCCCTGAGCCTGGGGCAATCGGCAACCTCTGAGCCCTCAGCAGTGCCTACAGCCACTAAATTACTCGACTCTAATTGCATTGATTGGGCTGGAAGACAAAGCTGAGGCTCTTGGCACGCGCACCGTCAGGCGGGCACAGCTGCAGGAGCCGCACGTTTCTCACCTGCTGGCGGTTACAGCCCCAATAAAGGCACCCTGTGACCCGCCAGCCCCGTGCCAGGAGCTGGGTGCTGCAGGGCGAGCCTGGCGGGCACTCACACGTGAGCTGGAGCCAGTGCTCCACTGCCCTCAAACCACACTGAGCCAAAACAACTGGCATGGGCACGTCTGGTTGTGCAAACGAGGGCAAGGCTGCTCCCAGTCCCATCACTTGGGCTCCTCAGCCCGCCATGTCCCCAGCTCTCTGGCAGCGAGAGGACTGGCTGCAGGATTTCATCGGCACGTGGAACTCAGAAGCCGTAAAATCACCGTACAAAATGATACCTATTTTTGTAACAGCCAATTAAAGCTTGTATTTAGGTCCCCTTGCATAGCCCTGCGTTACATAAAGCATTTCTTCCACTTGAGATGTAGACTTTTAAAGGTCGTTTTGCTTAATTTAATAGAGCCTCAACGTGGGTCTGCAAATCTCTGGAAGCATAATCAAGGAACACACGGCTGCGAGAGCAGTGTGAGCCCTTCGAGAGCAGACAGCAGGAACCAGGGGGGACAAAAAGAGACACCTGAGCCACAGACCCGCTGAGCCTGGAGTGCACTAATGGCCTGAAGAGCAGCAGAACCCCACGGTCATGTCAAAAGAGAAATTCCTGGACATCTGCACGGGGCTCTGAGCCTGCCTGGGAGCGGCCGAGGCACTGTGCAGCACAGCAGGACGCAGCCCTCCCCACTGCGACCCAACCAGCCGGGCTGAGCCCACCCAGCAACACTTCCTGCCCTGCGAGGGCCGCTTTCTGAACTTAAATAAAGATGAAAATATTTATTTCATTTTTTAAAAAACTGCGCTAATAAAAGGCATAGTGAATCGCTACATTGAGGCTGTCCATTACATTTATTGTTCCTTACAATTCAGGCCTGGATGGCAAAACAATGGATGCTAAGAAGTATTTATCAAGAAAACTCACAAAATGATGAGGATTAAAAGCTATCAGCAGACCAAATTGTGCATAACCCTGTGGCTGCCCCGTGCATGGCCCTGCACCGGGGCCCTGGCCTTGCTCTGAGCAGCCCCCACTGCAGAGGTTGACGAAGGAGCAATTATAAAAGTGAGATTCCTGTGCATTGTACAGAAAACTCACAATTAAATATAATTTTACTCTAAATCACGTGAAGCAAGCGTCCATAAATCACGTTCCTTAAGTTAGCACCTAACAGGTCAAAGTACGTCCAGAGCTCAGCACCAAAGAGCTCAATCTGTGCGCGTGGGACCAAACTGAAGCCAGGAGACCACACTTCTGCAGCGGTGGAAAGAAGGCAGAAACATGGCAGGGCTCCTCAAGGACAGCAGCGAGACACCCCACAGTGCACCAGCTCCTGCAGCCTGGGACATCGACAGCACCAAGACCAAGCCCAGCCCTGGGCCTGGTTATTGCCAGTTATAACCATAACAATCACAGCACTGCACAGCAGTGCTACGAGGAGGCTCTCCCAGCCCTCTCCGCCCCAGGACTCATCCACAGCAGGGTCATGGGCGGACGGCGGAGGGGCCTGGAACTGCTCGTCTCAACGCTCCGCGCTCAGACGTCTGTTGGGAATTCATCCAAATGGCACCGCTCCCTTCCCACTTGCCCCGCAGGTAAATCTAGCATGTGGCTTGTGCAATCTGTTGACTTAAATAAAGCAAGGGCAGGAGAAGCAAGCTGTGCAGACATCAGAAGAGGCTCGTCAGAAGTCTGGGTCACTTCCCGCTCCGAAGCTCAATGCGTGTGTCAGCCAAGGCCTGGCTCCCTCACCAAGCGTGCAGCAGAACGGCCAAGGCCTTCAAGGGTTCGGTCAAAGGACAACAAAGACATTGTCAAATTCTTCCATCTTTCTGGCCAGCGCCGATGCTTCACTTCAACGTACAGAGAGTTAAGCCCATGAGCTCTGTGCTCCAGCTGAGTCCTGCAGAAACCAACAGCCTCCGAGCGGTGACCGCACACGGCCAGGCCTAGCAGCGCAGCGCCATGCTCCATGCGCCTCCGCGGCCACGCTGAGCCATCCCGCGGTCTGAGAGGGTGCTGACGTCCTGCAAGACCGCCACGTGCTCTATCAGCACAGGGTCTTCTTGGAAACACTGCTTTCAGATGCTGAAACCCTGCCTGCTGCTGTGCGAGGCTGAAGAGCAGGCAGGCAGTGAGGGCACACGGCCCAGGTGGAGCCCTCTGCACTGCCCCACTGCACTTCTGGCCCCGCTGCTTTCTGTGTCCGTTCCCTAACTGCCTCCTGCTCACATCGAGCCCAGCACCCCAGTGTCTCCCCCAGCACCACGGTGTCTCCCCCACCAGCAAGCCCACCACGAACAAAGTGCCCAGCCCACACCAAAACACCAAAATCCAAACAAAGCAATTCTGAAGCAGGAGCAGCCCGAACCGCTGTTGTTGTCAGACTTACCAAAGGGAAAATTAATTCTCATCAAGAGTGAAATGGGACAGAGGTAGAAGAAAGCTGTTTTGTATGATGCAGGTCTCCTTCCCCCTTGGGTTTTAGACCATTTCAGATGCATCTGGAAGGAAAACCAACTTAACCTGACCACCACCATCTCTAACAAGACACTGCATAACCATTTAGCATGGTGGGCAAACAAGAAATGCTCTTGCTCATTAACAGCAACTTAACTATATATTAAGCCCAATTCTGCGACTGAGGTCTGCAATGGCAAAGATCAGGACTTTGCTACTACAAACACACACAGTGCGTGTCCACATCTGAACCTCAAGGAAAGCTGAAGAGACTACCAAAGCAGCTATGGAGTTCCTTAGGAGACAAGCTGCATTTCTTCTATCAGACCTATGTCAGCACTTAAACAGGACCTACTGTAGCGATCCTTAGCAAAGAGCAGATGCGGTTTTTGAGTAATGGTTAGTGTTACTTAACTGGTTATACTCACTAATGTAATTGACACCTATTCCATCATCCTTAATACACCCACTTCTTTCTCCGATACCATAAATAGATTAGAAAAGTTTCTGCAGATGGCCATGACCCCATTTGTTTGTGCACTTAGCCATGTATGAATCACTCTTGGCTTGTAGCAGCACTCTGGAATTACTGAAAGATAACTAGTCGGCACAGACACCAATAAATGAATCATGCTTTCCACAAGACCAAACCTTTGGGCTTTTACAGACTCCAATTACAAAGTAAGAAGAAAAGAACAAAGAAATTACTCAGTCTATTTGCACAAAGTCATGCAGAGTTGATTCATAGTTTTACAGAATTATTACTGACAATCATTTGTAGGGAGTTAGAGTAACAAACCAGCTACTTAACATATTGGGCAGAATGAAGGGAGCGAAAAAAATCCCCAAACCACGTCCTGCATATAATTCTTGAAAAGTTGTATTGATCCCTGTGCAAGTGCTTCTCTTCATTGTCAGTATGTTCCAAGCCTGGGGGTTAACCAGCTTTCATTCTCCAAGGCTAAATTGTGTTTTGCTGGGTTGCTTGGGCCAAGTTGGCAAACATGGGAAATCCTGTTGCACCTGCTGAAGTGCACACGCCTCGTGCCAGCAAAACACTGCAGGCACAGATCCTCATCACCATGTGCATGAGCAGGGTCTCATGAATGGATCTCAGAGCCGACACGTGCAAAAACACTTGCATTTCTAAATGCACATTCTTGGATATATACTGCAAGTAAAAGATCAGCCAGTCAGAGGCATTTTATTACAGATATGTGCGAGACTGAATACACTGAACACAAATGTGCGAACCACTTGGAAGGACTGTGGACATCCACCAACACTGACAACTTGTGAGGCAAGTTTCAGATGTGCAAGATAGCTTTATGTAATGCACAGCCTGTGACAACACCAACACACATCACAAACAGAACACACCGCGCCCTGCTCTACATGGAGCATGAGTCTAGTCTTGCATCAACTGGAAAGCTGATTACTTGCAGAAAATAGAGAATATTGTATCATCTATAGCCTTAGCAATGTTATCTTGCTTTACACATAGCAAGCAGTGTAAAGTTAAAAGATCTGTAGGTGATGGGGGACGTGGTGTTGGCCCGACCCCTGCAACGTGCACCAGCGCACCTGAGTTACAGCTGGACCTGCAGGTCTCACAGCCACGCTGCCTTGCATCTGCCCCATCAGCATCCCCTATCAGAAAGGGATGTGAATAACAAGGATGGCATCCAACAGTACAGTCACTGACATTTTGGAAAAGGACGCAATAAATGTGCACACGTTGTTTGACTCAGGCACTCCAGGGCTGCTACCCTTCGCAGGTGTCCAAGACCCAACTCTGCAGGCTAGCTCAGAGTGCCAACAAGGTGGGCAGCCTTCCTACACCCCTGCTGAATTTGGTCTGCAAGCAGAGAGCTGCCGGCTTCACCCACCATAGAGTCAGAGCTCAGGAGAGGCCAAAATCAGCACCAAAAGAGTGACTACAAAACTCCAAATCCATAAGGCCACTGATTCCTCAGCAGAGGTAAACCCCACTCAAACTGGCTGGGAAAAGATGCTACACAAGATTTAAACAAAAGCTTAACAAACATTCTCAATTCCTACCTCCCTCTCCTACTCCGTCCATCCTACAGAAATCAATGCAACAAGCTCATTTGTATGAGGATCAACAGAGTTTATCTGAGAACATGGTGGTGTAGATGGAAGGGAACGGGAAGGTTCCAACCAGCACCACTGCAGCAGCCATGGGCTGTCTTTAGAAAGCTTCTGATTCACAGAACCAGGGCCTTCAGCTGCAACAGGAGGCTGCATGTGCTGCATGGTAACATCTCCTTTCAGACCTAAAAGCAGCTGTCAGGAACCTGCAATGCGAGGTGGGTGCTTAGCTAAATTGCACAACATCCTGCAGCACAAATGCTAATGCAAGTTCAGCTTTCACACTGGGGATATTTCAAAAGATTCCCAAAGCTTTGATAATATGTAACATCTCTACTCATTTCCTTTCTGGTGTAACCATAAATTTACCATAGTAGCTGAAAGACCTGGGATGAGCTGCAAGTTCCAGCTGGCTGCAGAGCAGAAGGAATAATGGGCTCTCACTGTGTTCTCCCACAACATACCTCCGCAGAACTGACTTAAAATGAGAAAAGAAATTGTGAAACTGTCATTACAAAGAAGCATTTAAAATGCAGATCAAAGTGCTGCCTCAGAAGCTGTGCTCCTTGCCAAATCATCAAAGCTCTCTTTACTCTCAATAGTTCCCCAAATCTTCTGATTTGGATGATGAACTTCTACAGCTGACATTTATCTGCTTTAAAAAAAAAAAGTCACAGCTCCTTCCTCTGGTTACCGATGACTTCTCTAACAAGTCCACTTTACACTACTGCCTTGTGTTACCACATCAAGCAGCTTCCACAAATGAGTTTACATCTGTGTACACACGCAGATGCCACCTCATCACTTTTTCCAAGTATAGAAAGCTCTCAGCAATCCATGGGCCAGGACACGGGCTGAGCCCATCTCCAGCCTTTCCTCCCGACATAATTATAAAACAATCCCAGGGCCGTTCAGCCACGCAGACGGGATGAGCGCTGCGTAGAACATCCCCACCGACGTTAATGATTCCTTTGCTTTATGGACGTCTGGGAGTGTGCTCACGGCACGAACAAAGTTTCCAGCTGCCTGCAGCCAGGCAGCCCTGCACATCTCCCTGCGGGCTGCCCGCGGCCCGGCCGGGTGTTCTGTCGGCAGAGATACACCCACAGGAGATGCCCCATGGCAGAGGAGGATCGGATCAGACCGACAGCACGGATCTCCCTGCAGGAAGCAAGGTGGGAGCCAGTTTTTAAACGGAAAGCCATTGTAAACAAATAACCTTCTTTAGCTAATGAGGGTTACTGAAATCTGCCAGTTGCATTTGCCTGAAATGAGACCAACAGACGTGACTGCAGCGAGCTACGCAGCAAAGAAGCTGGGCTGTAATTATGCCTATTAGTGACACCGTGCGTTCTGGTGCTTCCCTTGGAAAGGTCTCCTCGCGTCTGTCCTTTTATACATCATTCAGGTTTACAAAGTCATTCTGCAGCCAGATTCATCTTGCCACCAACTCTCAGTCCTGGAAAGCTACAAATATTAGTCCACGGGGTGAGCAACAGCAAATAAAAATGAATAAACAGAGAACATCTCCCTGTAAGCACTCCTACTCACAAAGCAAGGAGCTCAGTCAGCACCCCGAAAACCTCGAGGTGCTGCCAGAGCCCCCCGGGAACGCCTGGCTCCAAGGGAAGCAGCACGGCTGCTGTGTCACGTCAGTGGCAGCTCTGTCCCAGGCAGCACCTGACTGCGTGCACGCTGCAGGGCTGCAGTGAGACCCAGGGGTTCACCCAGGGGAGGAAAAAAAAAAAAATATGCGGAGGAGGAAATGGGAGGAAAGAGTCAGGTCTTTTCACTCTCCCATTCAACCTCGATTACAGAACACCAGGATTATGTCACTGCTCGAGGGCACCAAAGCAAGGCTGGCTTTGTGACCCCAGTGCTGCAGGACGGGGAACACAGATGGTCCCCAGGAGCAGGGCACAGACGGTCCCAGGTGCCACCAGCACCACCTGGCCCTGCCCTGCTGCTCCAGGCACAGCTGGGGATGCTGACCCCAGCACAAAGCAGCACTGGGCACAGGGATGCAGGCAGACCCACGGGAATCTCCTGGCTTTGGCTGAAGCCAAACTGAGAACCACCAACGGAGCACACTTAGAGAACACTCTCCAGCTTCCTGCAGTGCCAGTGGCAGCTCTGCCTTCCTGCAGGTCCTCACCTCCTGTAGGAGAACTCCAAGGGGAGGGAGGGAGAAAAAAGTGACTGTGTTAAACACTCCGCCCCGAAGGAGCCCGTAGCTGTGCTGACACGGTGTCAGCACAGAGACAGAGCTGCCAAAATGCAGTCTGAAGTGGAAAGGAGACGTGATCCCCGGCTGAGCCATCAGCACCTGGTTGGTTACTAAACCCAAGAATGCAAAACCCTCAAAGCCCTCACCGCGGGCAGAGGCTCCCGCCTGCCCTGCCCAGCCCGGGGCGGGCACAGCGCGAGCAGCTCCACTCCCCAGGAGCCCCACATCACTGCCGGCACAGACCCAGCAACGCCCCGCAGCACGGGGACACCCGCAGCCATGCCCAGAGCCACCTCATTCTGGTGTCAGCCATCTCCCAGGCACCCCACCCCTCTGGGCAGCTCAGACCCGGGGGATGTTGCCAAGGGGCTGACACAGTCCTGGCACGTGTGGTCCCTCGAGGCTGGGGCTGCATGGAGGGCGATGGTGGGATGCTGCAAAGCCCCCCAGCAGCAGCACTGTGCTGACAGGCACGCTGCCTCGCGCTGCTCACCCGATACAAGATGAGGGATTGATGGACCCTTCCAACACCGAACTCAGCTCTGACCTCCATCACCCCGAGGCCATCGGCAGCCGCTGCTGCAGCCCTCTGCCTCCCAGCGCTGCCCAACGGCACCGGGTGGGCTCAGCCTCCACCCCAAGCCCCTCATCCTGACCCAGGAGCTGTGCAGACAGCAGCTGCTGCACGGGGAAAGCTGGAGAAGGAATCGCGCTGGGGCTGGGCTGCAGGGCTGCCCTGACCCGGGGGCTGCACTGAGAGTCCAGAGCTGAGCTGCCTTCCCGAAGCGTTCCTGCCTGGTAACTTTTGGCAGGGAAACGAGGCAGCATCTGGTGGGAGCTGCCCAGAGGTCCCCTCAAAGCCGCGTTAAAAGGACAAACAAAAACAAGCGATTGGAAGGAGAAAAGCTGCACAGGGACTTTCTGGGAGGGGGCTCAGCTCCTCCCTCCCCACTGGAGCCGCAGGGGAGGCCATCAGGTAACAGCCCCCACAGGGCCACCGCAGCCGCTGTCACCACAGCGAGTGGCAGCACAAGGATAAACGGCATTGGTGGCTGTTTAAGAAACCTGCCCGGAAAGGGAGCAAGGATGAGCCACGGGCACTGAGCACAGCCCCGGCCCGGCCGTGCCGTGGGACATTGCTGGCATGCACCGAACGCTCCCATTGCGGACACGCCGCTGTGGGTACGCACACCGGAGCCGGGAGAAGAATGGTCTATTCAGTGCTGGCAGTGTTAATAAAATCAGGCAAATCCAGCTTAGTTTTGTCTGAACACGAATGAGATTAAATCAAGATTAAATGTGCGCGCAGTACAAAGGGAACGGTTTATGCTAAAATTCAGAGTGAATCCATTTCGGCACCCGGCGCACAAACGCCTGCAGCTCTCCTGCGGGACTCACACACCTCAATTAAACGACGATGGAGGCAACGAGACGGCTCCGGCCAAGAGCTGGCTGCTGTCCCTATGGCACCGCGCTGGGCTCATGGGTGTCCCCACGCACCCCATGGGGCACATCCTCCATCCCACGGTTTGAGGCCATTTGGCATCTGTGTGGGGTTGGGTTTCACGGTGCAGGGCACAGCACAGCCCCCAGCACGAGCCCCCCGAAACCTTTCCCTGCACAGAACACCCCACTGGGACTCGGTGCCCCGGCAGCGAGCTCGCTGCTCTGTCCCCAGCTGTGACGTTATCTGCTCCATCTCCGTGCACTCCATCTCCGAAGAGCGACAGAGGAGCGGTGGGGATTTGGGTCAGGCACCGTCCTCCGCTGCTCCGCGCGGGTTGAAAACAGCACTTAGGAAAGGCGACAAGCCCCAAAAAAGACAGAAAAAAAATCCACACTGAAAGCAGGGGATGTAGGGGGGCGGTTTCCTGCCCGCGTCTCAGCGCTCCCCACGCCGAGAACGAGGGAGGGGCCCGGGGGGGTCGGGACCGCGGCGGAGCGGAGCTCGCAGCGCCCGGGGACGGCGGAGCGCGGAGGGCGGCCCCGGAACCCCGGACCCCGCGGCGACCTCGGGACCTCCGCGGCCCGGGACAGGGCCACCCGCCCCCCACCCCCCCACAGCCCCGCGGGTCGGGGCCGCAGGACGGTACTTACTGATCTCCATGCTCTGGAACAAAGACCTTTTGCAGTTGCATGTGCAGGACACATTGGGCTGAAGAGCGACGGCCGTGCTGTTCAGACCCATTAAGTTATACATTTAAAAAAAAAAAAAAAAGAAAAGAAAAAAGAAAAAAAAAAAAGAAGAAGGCGACGGCGACACAAAGAACTTCACGGCCGCCGAGCGCTCCCCGGGCAGCACCACATAAAGCCGGGGCTCCTCCTCGGCGCGGGGGGGCGGGGGGAGGGCAATGCAGCTGCGATCAAAAATTGGAAATAAAACCCGCGGCGCTGCGCAGCGCCCCCCGCAGCGGCTCGGAACGGAACGGCCCGGCCCGGTTCAGCTCGGCACGGCTCGGCTAAGCGGAGCTCGGCTCGGCTGAACTCGGCTCGGTTAAGCTCGACTCGGCGCCCNCGGGCCCCACTCACGGCTCTGTGGGGCCCGACCAGTGCTGGGCAGGTGACTGGGGACAGGGGCAGAGTGTGGAATCCCAGAACGACTGGGGNACTGCAAATCTCAAAAAATATTTCAGATTCCTTTATTTTTTGCTTCAAACGGAGCAGCCCAGTCCGCTTTATAAAAAAGGTGAAAGGAAATCGCTCCATCTCTTCCCTGAGGGCTTGCGGTGCCACGGGGCAGCTGTACCCGGGGGGTGACCCCGCGGCCCCGGGCTGTGCCGAAAGAGCTGCGGGGAGGAGGGAGCTGCCCCCACCCAGCCCCAGCGGGGGCTGAGCACAGCGGCGGGGGCCCCCCACCGCCCCGCGGGGGCCCCCCCGGGCNAGCACAGCGGCGGGCCCCACTCACGGCTCTGTGGGGCCCGACCAGTGCTGGGCAGGTGACTGGGGACAGGGGCAGAGTGTGGAATCCCAGAACGACTGGGGTGGAAGGGACCTCAGAAACCATCTATGTCCAACCCCCAGCCCTGGGCTGGGTGCCCCCCAGCTCATCTGCCCAGGGTCCCATTCTTGGGCGATGGGGCACCCACAGCTCTGAGCAGTGCCAGGGCCTCACTGCCCTGTGGTGAAAAATTTCACCGACATCTAACCTAAATCTCCTTTCTTTCAGTTTGAAGCCGTTCCCCCTGGTCAGGCCCCCCCATCACCCTGCTGGAGTTGGGTGGTGGAGTTGCTGGCTTTGGGTTCAGCCTTTGGCAGCTGAGTACCACAGACGGATCCCAATGGCCTCCTGTGACCCACGGCAAATGGCGGCTGTGAGCTCAGCCCCTGCCTGCAGCCCCAGCCCCTGTTCTCAGGGCACGGTGACAGCACAGTGACAGCAGAGCTGCACCGCTCCTCCCAGGCTTGCAGCTGGAGGAATGTCCCGATTTTGGATGTGGGCTGCTGCGCATCCACACATCATCCCTACCTCCCTGGAAAAGGGAGGACGATGGCCGCTCGCAGGTGGCTGCTGGCTGAGAGCACCCCGCTCACCACTGCCTGGCTTCACCCGAACTGCCCGTGTGGCTCTGAGAACGATCGGCGTTTTTTCACCATGATTTAGGAACAAATAATTAAAGCCATCCTGGATGGGATGTGGAGATGCACAGCAGCTCCCGTCCCTGCCCGGTGCCGCAGCGCTGGGCATTGTGTCCTGCAGGGCCGAGCTTGCCCCGCTGCCTCTGCGTGCCCGCATTGGTGGCCAGGAGGAACCCTGAGACCCAGCCGTCTCCGCAGAGCAGCTGGGGAGCTCTGGAGAAGCACAGAACTCGGCAGCTCCTCAAGGTTCGCTAATGAAGCCGTGGTCCATTACAGCACCCAAACACTTGGCAGCGTTACTCCTCGGATTAACGTTAAATCGATCTGCGCTAACGCAGTCGGGCAATAGTTACCATGGTGAATAATTCTATATTTATTTTCCAGCCAGCCTCATTCCTAACAATTCCGGGCGCGGCTTCCACTTTCTGGTGGCTAACTTCTTGAGCTAGGTTTGGTGTTTTAAACTCCTTGGGACCGGACCCCGGTGCCCCCCAGGGGTGACACCGACACCTGTGTGCAGCACGGGGAGGGCAGTGCCTCTCGGAGTCCCGCAGCCAAGGCTGGGCTGTGACTGACGGCTGTATGTAAAACAAAACAGCGCTAGGGAAGGAATTCCGAAATGCCTGGTCGGGACATAACCCCCGAGTTTTCAGGAGAGCGAGCGGCAATGACACTGCAGCCCTGGCTGCCTGGGTTGACCGGGCCGCCTGGACACGGCGCGGCCGCTTTAAGGCCCGCAGACGCCGCGGGGGCGGCCCCAGACGGCGCTCGATGTCACGGGCGGGCGTTCCCCCGCCCTCCGCATGTAAACGAGGCGCGCGCTCGGCCAATCAGAAGTGGGAGACCCGGCCGCCGGGGGCCAGGCAGCCAATAAGCGGAGGAGGGCGGGGCGCACCCGACCATGTGGGCTTTCAGTCCACGTGGGGCGGGGCCGTGACCGCGCGGTGACCCGGTGCCATGACAAAGGCGCTGCTCGCACCTTCCCGCGCCGCCGCCGCCTTAAAGGGCCCGTGCCGGCGGGGGCGCGCACCGAAGGCTGCTGTGGGCGGCAGCACCGGGCGGGACCGAGGTGGTGCTGCAGTGGCGTGCACGTCGCGTCTGGGCTGCTGTGGGGCGTGCACACGTGCATCAGATGCATACATGTATCTTGTGCACACATCGTGTGCACATGTGCATTGCATGCATGCATGTGTCTTGTGTGCATCATGTGCATGCATACATCTTGTGCGTGCATTGTCTGCACACATGCATAATGTATATACATACATTTTGTGCACTTGTGCATCATGTGCACGCATGCATCTTGTGCACTGGCACCTCTCTCGAGGACGCTGGGGTTGTGGCTGTGCTGAGCCATGCTGCCCGCTGCAGGGAGGCACGGCCTGCACCCTGCTGCAGCCACCACAGCTCCAGGCTGGGGTGTGCCAGTGCTCAGGGCTCCTCTTCACAAAGCTTTGCAAACTGAAACTGCAAATGTCCCAGGAAGGGCCCAAGCTGCCAGCCGGGGGTCGCTGGGGTGCAGTTGCTGGGAGCAGCAGTCTCCCGGTGCTCAGCACCACTGCGTGCAACTCTGTTAGCTTGGGTCTTCAGCATTGAAGAGACAGCAACACAAACAGGAGGATGAGGGGAGAGGGACGATCCTGGAACACAAATGCTCCCATAAATGCCTTTTCCGTAACTCTATTTACTCAGCTGCTGAAATGACTTCAGCCTTGCATGCTGAAAGCAAGCCACCCATTCTCTCTGTGATAGTCCAAACCCTACATCTGGTGCTTTATCTGCAGGCTTTTCTTTCCCCTTTTGTTTGAAAGAGCTCTGCAGTGTTTGATCCCCAGATGCACTGCATCCCTGCAGCCTCAGCTCCATCGCAGACACCCATTGCTGGTTTCAGTCCCACTCGACTGCAGAACACTGAATACTCCTCACAAGTCTCTAACACAGAAGACAGAATTGAGAGCTTGATTTTTACAGAGAATGAGAATAAAATGTTTAACTTGCGGTGAGAACAGTACTAAATTGTGTCTGCGTGACCTCTTGGGGCTGCATCTCCTGGGGTGATGCTCTCTGGTGGGGCTCTGTTTCCTAAGGCACTCACCGATAAGAGCCCAGTGCCTGGTGCTTCACCTGGGGCCAGGCCGGGAGCAGCAGAAAAGCACACTGCTTAACCTGAAGCTGGCCATAGCATATCATATATTAACTTAAAAATGTCATACAGTAAAAAAATTGAACGTGAGATGTACATGCGGTGTTACCGCTGCTATGTTACTGATAATCTTTAGTTTTATTGGAACATTTTAAAAGCGCAATTTTTATACTTTTCTCAACTCCTGTGGATTCTCGCCTGAGCCTCGTACTGCCTGGCACAAAGAGAACGTACAGCACATCTAATTAAATCGTATGAATCAGAGATATTGAATTGTTGAAGGCTTTTTGTTGTTATTGCCATTTTGGATTTCTAATGATAATCTGTGAAATGGCGAATCCTAAGGCTTAAGAGAGAACACAAAAACAACACCTTTCGGGGACTCTAGGGGCCACGTGTGAATCAGATTTTCCAAATGAAAAGAGTTATAATATCAGTTAAAACCTAGAGGCTTCACTTCGCAAATCCTTTTGCTGGATTTTATACAGCTAATACATCGCCGGTGTTTCCAAGGAAACCAATATGCCCTGTTCTCGCTGAACCAAATCTCACTATTAAAACAATTAAAAACTTAATCTGGGCTCCCTCCTTCCCTCCCCCTCTCTCCTTTTGGTATTATCATATGCGTTTTAATTAAAAACACGATGGCGATAAGTATTTTACACATATGTAGGCTACGCTGTAAATTACCTAAAGGAAACTTGACTCCAGAGCGTAATAACTGGGAATCAAATACATTTCCACAACTGAGTAAAAACAAATTAACGGGACTCTTGATGAGTCAATTATAGCCGCTGTTCATCTCTGGAGGCTGTGAGAAGTTCAGGACTCTGTCAGGATGTGAGCGGTACGGCTGTGGGATGAGCGCGGCCCAAGGAGCAGGCTGAGCAGCCAGGCCATGCTGGCGGGGCCTGTGCCCCCATACCGCTTTTTAGTGGTTCAGGGAAGGAATTCCACTGATTTTTTCCACCAGGTGACCAAGAAGTGAGATTTCAGGCCAGGGTGCAGAGCACCCTCTCCATTTCCCCACATCTATGGCAGTTGCACTGCGTGCGGCCTGCAGCACAAACACGTACTGGGCCTGCAGGGAGCTTGGATGCAGCGGGGCTGAAAGCCGAATGCAGGCCCAGGGGTCTCCCGACCTGTGCTCCATGGTGTGCCCATTTAGGCACCCTGTCCAAAGCCTGCTTTTGAACTGCCTGTTTGCACACCTGTGCCTGAAGGCCCAGGGAAGGCCGAGGCAGCCTCCATGGGATGGAGCAGGCAGGGCCGGGCCTGGCAGCCTCCGTCAGGCGCTGCCCCTGTCCCCTGTTTGTTTGTAGGGACTTCCAGAGCCCCACTGCTGTCCTCAAGACTTTGAAAACAAATACAAGCCCCAGGGACCAGCGCCAAGGAGCTTAAAGCCCTGAAGCAAACACAGAGCTCGGGCTCTTTGTGCCCAATGTGTTTTGCTGGTATGATCTGAAGAGGCAGCCAGATCCAGGCACGGGGCTGCAGGGCAGCTGAAGAGAGGGATCTGCGGGTCAAGAGGCTCCTGAAAAGAGGAAACCGGCTCTGAGCAGAAGTGAATGGCACCGGGAAGGCAGCAAACACGGCCTCGCTCTTTGTTTCCCTGCATTGTGCTGGCGGCTTTGCCTGCCACACGCTGACTGTGCTCCTCTGTTCCCTTGTGTGCAGCTTCCACTCCCGTGACAAGGGGCTGAGCACGAAGGAAGGGAGCAGTCGGCACAGAGACGTTTCATCTGGATCCAAGAGCTAAATCCGTCCCTAGCTTGTGTGCTCCCCCGATTCTCCAAGAAGCAGAAGGGAAGCGCAGCCTGGGCGGCTTCCTCTGCCATTGTCTGAGCGCTGGCGGAGGGCAGGGGACAGGGACAGGGTGTCTGGGGATGGGGTGTCTGGGGCACTTCCAGCTCACCCTGTGACCAGCGGGGCTGGTCCTGCAAACCTCCCTCCTGGGGGATTCAGGGAAATGAATCTTGTTCTCCTCTCCGTGCACGCCCTTCAGGGCAATGTGTGTTGCTGTGTGCTCCTCACAAATGCAGTTTCCTGTGAAACAAATCCCAGCCTTGCTAGCATCCCACATGTAACGCGATACATTCCCATTCATGCACACTTCCCACCACTCTGACATGTAGCACTGTACAATTGAAGAAAGGCTACAGCACGTCTGCACTCAGAAATACCTCTTTCCTGTAGCGTGTAGGGGTGACTTGGAGTTATTTGGGAGGGTTTCTCCCCCCTTTCTCCAGAAGAGTTTGGAAAATTACTTTCCACCATCTGCCCCGCCAGAGCTAGGAAATATTTGGAATACATTCCATTCTCTTAATGAACACACAGCAGCAGGGGTGCAGCAAATAAGAGAGAGAAAATCTTTCTAATGAACAACAAATGAACTAGAAATCAGATCTACATAGCTTCAGCTTTTGTTGCCTATAGCTTTAGGGTGATTCACAGAGACAAAAATCAATGAACGTGCTGTAGACCCAGGCCAAGCACGGCGTGCACAAGTCTTGCCGTGACCCAAGCCGTGTTTGTTTTGGGTACAAATACAGACTCTTGCTAGCTTCCTTTTCGTTTAATTGAAAGAAAGTGGGGGAAGAGTTCCTTAAGTACGAGTCCTACAAGTCTTGTTAACGCTCTTCAAAACGTGTTGAGTTTATAGGATACTGTCAAATGCATATTAGTATTCATGACAAATCACATTGCTTCCAACTGCTATATAGAGCTGTATCGTGCTCTTTTGTTTTAAAAAAATAAAATAATGTGCTCAAACTGAAGAAATTAGTGGGCTTTTCTCAGAGGAAGAACCAAAAAGTTCCTCTTGATCCATGCTGGGCATGGCCAGAGGTGAATTTCCAGATCCACCACAGCAGAAATTAAGGGTTTCTCTCAAGTACTTTATGTGCCATTATGAATATGCAATTAGCTGTTCTTTTAAGAGCTTTGCCTGCTGCAAACCATCTAGACATGAGCAAGTTTCCACCCAATGCTTTTGGTGTCAGTTCCAGTCTCAGATGCTGTGTGAAGCACAGAGTGACCCATCGCAGCTGGCCTCAGCGCAGCAGTGTGATGAACAAAGCATTCGTGGAGCTGCAACCCATCCACATTGGCAAAACCTTTATTCAGATACTGAGACCTTTCTCACACCCCCCTACTGGTGTATTTATTATTATTATTATTTTGCACCAGTTCACAAGCTCTAGCCCCAAATACTCGAGAAGTGACAAGTGCCACCAGAGAGCTCAGATCACCCCCTCTGAAGCTGAGGCATCTCTTCTTGTTCCTTAGAGGGAAAGCCACAAGAGCACAGGAAATTTCCAGCCTGCCTTGAATGTCGTCACATTGGCCACATCAGTCCAAAAGTAGCATTCTCAAACCAGGTATATTTAGGCACTAGGACAGGTAAGATTTTAGTCCAACAGATGTTACAAGATATTACTGTCACTTTCTACTCTATCCTGACATCCTGAATTGACAATACACACTCCTATCTCCAAGAGCACTGTGTTCCTCATAGGAAACATCACTAACAGGTGAGCCACAAAACTATTTTAACAAGAAAACCTCATCCTGCCCTTACAGGTTTCTGAAAGCCTGGAGCCCTCGAGATATGTGCATAGCAACCCAATACACAGGCAATAAAAGCGATGGCCAGACATGCTCTGTTCTGCAGCTACACCAGTGCCTGCTCTCCTGTTAGCAGTCTTCCTGCATCATTCCCTGTGTGCAGGAGGGTTAGGACAGAAGACATTACACCAGCTTCCCTTTCTGCACCTGGCATTTCCACCTGTCTGTGTGCTGAGCTGCTGATTTTTTGATGCATGCATTGATTTCCTTGGAGCCTGACTCTGCAGTTCCTCCAAACATTTAACCTGCAAGAAAGTCAGTAGAGCTCTCCCAGTAAGGTCTTGCACAACCAGGCCTCTTTATTTAATGTCATCTTCTGCATACACGTTCACCTTCCTCATCTTTATTCCTTGTAGGCTCACCCACTGGGAAGAGGAGCTGCATTCAGCATCAGAAACGTTAAACAGCCACTTGGTTCCCCCTTGTTCTAGGTCTGTCACACTGGAGCATGCATTAAAGAAAAAGAGACAGAACGTTCCTACAAAAAGCAATTTCTTGGCTGGCCGTTGGTTTTTTTTTTTTTTTTTAAACCCCCCTCAATATGGCAGGAGATATTTATGTCTGAACAAATCCCTCTCCCTCCCAATCAATCCAGCTCCTCTTGATTCTGCTCCACAGTCACACTGTTCTATCAGTCTGTTGCTGTGAAAATTAACGTGACAACACAAAACGCAGCATAATGACTAAAGGTGTGTGAAACAGTCCTGGAGAAATGAGAAGTGACTTCAGATGTAAGGTATTTCCTTCTTCCCCTTTCTCTCATCCTACAAGCTGCTGCAGTTCTGAAAATGGGACAGTTTTCAAATAGGCTATATTTGCAGAGCAAAGATGGATGCTATTTTTATTGCAAATTAGCAGATTTTTTAGCAGATCCAACCTCATTTGCAAGTGAAAGTGACTCTACTTACCATGCAGATATAGGTCTTATGTTGGAAACTCATGGAAATTCATGTTTTGAACATACTTACAGAAGAAAAAAATAGACCGTGCCTTTATTTCTGGCTGAGACTAGCTCCACTGAAGAAATGCCAGTGGGGCAGCACGTATCTGCTGAACTACTGCATTGTGTGGGCAAGTGCAGGTGATCCTGAAGCGGTTTTTAAGCCGTGCTCTGTGAACTTCTGGGGGCTGCTGGATGTTAAGGAGTCCACAGAAATAGGCAAAAAGATACTCTGCTTGCAGCCAGACATTTGCTACCCAGGGATGCACGTTTCCCCTGGAAATATCTGAATGGGTGGCATGCTGAGGAGGACACTGTGCCAACAGACGAAGCTAGCAAGGGTTGCTCATGGTCTGCCCTAACGTGAGAAATTTAATGTAGTAAACGGTATGAGGGCAAAACATTTTCAGTCAACAGTTAGTCCTGCAAGAGATGCCATTTCAGGGTGCCAAAACTTCTCATTGCATTGGGAAAAAATCTGGTGGCTGGTTTAAGCCAAGAAAAACAGTTGAAAAAAAAAATAGGGGAATCAAAACACTCCATTTAAGTGTTACTGAATCAAAAGCTTTTCAGGTTTTTGTCTCAAAATGAGATTTTTGATACAATTTGAGAAATGAGCAAATGGTTAAATACCTCCGAAATAAAACAGACAAGTAAGTCACTACATCCCAAACTGTGCCAGTTGTGTCAAGCCCAAACCTATAACATAAAAATTACTGAGAAAGTAAAATTTAGGAGAGCAAGAAAAAAATCGTGCATACCTTTAATACATTCATACAACACTGGTGCTGGATACCCAGAAGTGTGATTTTGGATTTAGTTACAGCTTCACCATGAAAATGAACTAGAAGATTAAAAAAAATAATCTTCATTTTAATACAGGCATTGCAAGAAGAAAGTGAAAAATGAACAGCAGGCAGGGAAAGCAGAGATCCGATTCCAAGAAGTGCAGTTTAATTTTAAGAGCACAGTTTCTACCTGCCAAATGTGCACATGCATTCCTTGAACCTGAAGCCATGCAGCAGGTGTGAACCTGTCTGTACTTCTCCTGACAGGAGCACAGCAGAGGGAAACCAGTGGTGCAGGTATTCAGGTATGCTAACAAATTCTTTTGGCAGCTGCCAGTTTTGCAGTTATCTGCTACACATGAAAAAGCAGAAGGTGAGTGTCAGCCCTGCTGTTAGGCTGAAGCGTGATGAGCTCAGCTCTTCTTTCTCCCTGTCCCATCCCTATGTATTTCTTGGGTACAGAGCTCCCAGTTGCACAGTATCTGTTACAAGGGACAGATCGCGTTCCTGAACACTGTTGCTATAGGCTTTAATGAGAACACTTTCATCGCAAGAGAATTTGAACACAGAGGGAAAATTTTAAAACCACCTAAATTCACGTTGCAAAAATAGCCAAATAACCACTGTTCAAACCTAAAGGGTTTTGTTTGTTTTTAAACAGAGCCTCAGACAGCACCCCAAGCTCCTGCCCTGCCACACACACCTCCCAGTGCATATTTAGCACCCCATGCATCTGTCCCAGGCAGCTGTACCCCCACTGGGGCCATGGCACGGCGTGGGTTGTGTGGCAGCGGCAGCACTTGCAGCAGCGTGGGCTCTGTCACCGCAGGGTTCCATCTCAGAAAAAGGAAAGACCGCCCTTCTCAGCTCACAACTTTCACCACCCTTATTTTCTTTAACATAGGTACAGAGAATATGATTTCTTCCTACCAACAAAAAGTCTGGGGTATTCTTTTGTGAACACAAGGCATCGTATAATTTGTAGCAGGTGTGTATTATTGCCTCCATCCAAACAAGCGAACATCTGTATCCCATTTTCATTGGCACCACGAGGTACCTGGCGCAGCCCCAACACGGAGTGTTTAGCTACAAGGGTTTAAAATATGCAGTAATTTGCTGTTGTGTTATCTTCTGGTATTCTCTGCCTTGGAAAAAAAATATACTTTATCAGTGAAGTCCTCCCACTGTCTATTTGCCTTGCTGCAGTCCACAATGAAATGAATCAAGTAAAACAATTCTGAAAGCCTCATTAGTTTTCCCTCCTGAAGCGGTGCTCATGGCAGCAGGCAGGAGCTGCGTGCTGCAGAGAGTGGGACACTTCCCATCCCTCTCTCCAGCTCCTAAAGCAGGGATGCTCTATGCAGGCACAGGGGGCTGTGCTGTACCCTCCCGCGGTGGCTGCACTGGGAGCGGTGCTCAGTCTGCAGGGACACAAAGTCCGGGAGCTGCCAGCCTGGCTCCAGGCAGCGCTGGGTACTGAACTGTGATCCAGGCTGTTTCCACCATGGATGTCTGATGGCTACAAGGATGGCACTGCTGGCCTGCTTCAGCACCGCACGGCTCCGAAACAAGAGGCAATTCAAATGGTAGGAAAATTCCCATTATTAGATGCCCACAAACTGACAGATAGGAAACAATCCATAAATATCAGCAAAAACTATGCTGAGCTATAGAAATAGAAGTCGCAGAAGTAAATAAGGCCATGTCCCCATGGAGGAACACTGCTACATCAGTGCAGGTGTAACTGCCCTGGAAACCCCCTTATCCCAGGGCAGGGGGAGATTCAGGGACATGGCTTCCGAAAAATGCTGCTCTCTTTCAAACATCTTCACTAAAGTAGATATCCACCAAAGGTCTGCACAAACTCCAATTCATCCTTCATACAATACTGAGTATTTTCTCTGCAGATGAGGTCTCGTGACAGCCCCTGGGCCAACAATCCCACAGGAACAGCTCTGGAGGATTCCCCAGCGCTGAGCTCAGGATCTGTCCCTGCCCAAGCGCTGGGGGTGCTCCCCCAGCCCCTGTGCACAGAGCATCAAAGGGGAAGGAATGCCACTTGCCTGAACGTGATAGACTATTGCTGCAGGCGGGAATAACTTGTGCTGTCAGTGTTCAATTAGCACCAAGTTAAACTAAATGTCTTGTGAATATTTCATAACGATCTGCCAGCATCGTATCTGAACTCTCTGGCTTTTACCAAGCCATTTCCCTTCCAAAGTGACATGATGTGGAATTAAAGAAGGGTGATGAGCCAATCTTGCTTGTTGGAGTGTCTGTTCAGAATCACGCTATATAACAAAAAGTAATAATTAAAAACCAGCACAAAATACCCCAGCAACAACAGCCACCTAAGCTGAAAATAAGCTCTCACCTTGTTTCAAGGCAGTTTATATGAAAACAGCTCTTCCTTTTCTGATTGTAAATTTATTGTAGCCTTCCCCATTTACTCTGGGAGTTACAGGAGCTGAGCTCATGTGAGCTTTTATATTTCCCGTCTTGTTTTGCACAAAAAAGCTCAGAAGTTAAATGGGTTGGAATAGACCTTAAAGCCAGGGCTGGCTCTAGCTCGGAACACGGACACTGTGGCAGGCACCGTCCGGGCGAGCTCCCCTTGCCTGTGCCCCTGAGCAGAGCAGCTCTGAGCCAGGCTCTTGGGATCTGGGGCAGAAATATCCACTCAAATGCAAATACCTCAGTGCTGCAAACCAGCGGCGAAGCAGACATGCAAATCTCCGGCTGGAAGGTAGCTGTGAGAGCTGCATCAGCTGCCTGGGGTGCTGGGCAACGAGCCACTGGGACACAGATTCTAGGCAGAAGGCAGCCCAACTTCCAGGGGCCGATTGCTCAGTCCCCGCTGAAGGACAGCGGCTCTCACGAGGACAGGAAGGTGCCACAGGGCACAGAGAATCTTCCCCAGATTTTCTGCTGAGGCTGCCAATAAGGAGATTGGTTGGTTCCAACAGTAATGGACCAAAGCCACCAATTTGCATCACCTCATCCATCATACACCCAGGTGATAAATGATGCTGGGTTTACAAAATGCAGCCAAATTGCCCAGCTCCCCTTGCTGAGGAGATGATCATCCCCACAGCTATAAAATCATCCCCATGGCTGTCAGACTGTCCCCACAGCTGGCCCAGGACAGGCGGGATGAGAAGCTTCTGCTGCCCATGTTGGGATGGATGCCCCAGCTCAGTGCATCTGCACAGAGAGAACAAGGGCTGAGATGGGCCTGGAAGTAAACTCTGAAGGCAGGGAGCAATAGCAAGGCTGCAACAACTGCAGGGACTGGGCCGGTTCACTTGCTTGACACTGAACAGCCCATGGCCAGTTTCACCTAGCAACGCTGCCTTGAGACTCACCTGCACTGGATTTTACAGCAAAACAGTATACATCAGTTACCTGCCCATAAAGAAAAAAGAAGTCACACCTCTTTGGCAATGAGGACTTAGTAGGAAAGTCCACATGGGAGCTATTCTATAGCGCTGTTGCCGTCACTGTATTGATATAGCAGATAATTGGTATAACAGATAAAACTTGCCCACATAGGCAGGACGTGTGCTTTGCCATTTTAAGAACAGCATTCTAGAGCATAATGTGTATAAATTCTTACCAGCATTTCACCTCCAGCCCCCCTCCCCTCAGCGCATTACCCTCACACACTGTGCTGCTGGCACCCTCACAGCAGCATCGCTGCCTGCACTGAGCTGCTGCAGGCTGAGCCTGGCAGCACTGTCGGCCCCATGGGAGGTGCCCCCCCGCTCACCACAGCTGACACAGCACATGGAGCGGGCAGGCATGGCACAGCAGTGCCTGGCACACAACACACGGGTACCCACAGCCTTCCCCTGCCCCAGCTCCCCCTGCAAGCACACACCCCGTGGCCCAGGTCCCAAGGACACATCCCAGCCCCAGCACTGTGCCACAGCAGGCAGAGGGGAGAAGGTCGTGAGGAAGCACCGAGGGAAGCCCAGGAAACCCCCACATTGTGCAGGGAGCACCAAGGGGACACTTCTCACACAGGATGAGCAAATTGGGAACTCAAATCCCAGTAAAAGCTGCACGCAGCACTAAGCTGTTCTGAAAATGAAGTACCTGGAGCTCTTCTGTTGCTTCAAACCATTTTTTTTTTTTTTTTCACCTGGAGGAATATGCTGAGGAGTGCTGAAGCCTTAATAAAAGGTGGGGGAGGGGCAGGTGGGAGGGGCAGGGAGCCCTGGAGGTTGGGGGCACCTGGGAGATGGGAACTGGAGCCAGGGGAGAGAACAAGCCTCATGCCCCTCGCTCCTCTGGGCCAGGGCACTGCTGTTAAACACTCCACTAATATGTGCTAATTAGCCCCCTGCCCCTGCAGATAACGAGGGAGTTGTGCTGGAGAGGGGCTGAGGGAGCTGCTGGCGGCTCCGAGGGATAATGCCTGGTGCATGGTGCTGAAGGGCTCTCAGAATTCCCTTAACGGAGCTGAAGACCTACCAGCATTAGCTGCTGCGGGTATAGATGTAACACAAACAGCAAAACAAACCCAAGTGTGGCTGGGCAGGAATATTAACACCTCCCTCCACGGGCAAAGGAAATAGGGATGAGCCTGTGCTTCACAGACACAGGGGGATTTTGCTGTGGACAGGGAGCTTCATTAACAGAATGCCCAGACCCTGCTCAGTAAAACACTGACATTTCCTCTCCCCAAATGGCTGAACGGATACACTATAGTGGTGATGGCATCCTTCCAGCAGATGGGACTGATATGTTTTGTGCATAGACCTGGTGGGGTTTTTGACACAGTCACTTGTCTGAGTGCCAGCATCTGAAATACAGCTCAGGAGGCCCTTTATGGCTCCAGACCAGAGGCATTTGGGACTTTTTCCATTTTCTGTTAGCCAGTCACAAAGAAAGGGAATGCTACTGAAGTCATAGGATAGCTTCGCCTGATTCTGTGTTCAGCTGTGTAGTAGTTGCCAGAGTAAATTCAAGGATGTGCTCTAAAATGCCAAAATATATTAGTAACGCTCATCTATGAAAATAATGATTATAGGAAAGGGATTTGTTTGTAAGCCTTGAAGAAAAAACACAATTCATCCCATATTTTGCTAGAAAAAAAGTCCCATATAAACAGAATCTCAATCCTGGAGTTTCAGAGCTGAAAAGAAGGGGCTGGAACACTCCTGACGTTGTCGGAGCCTTTCAGACCCACCCAGTCCCACTGGCTTTAGCAGCTTGCTAGAAATAATCAGGAGGCTGTAAAAATAATATTTCTAACTGATTAACATGATGTTCCACTTAGCCACTCCGCTAGCATTGTTGTTTTGTCCTTGATAATCAAGTGGTAGAGGCTGATGCTGTGTAACTGCCAACCACCGGGCTGTATTTCAGCCTCAGCCCTCCACAGCGAAGGGAGTGAAAAAAATATAAGGAAAAGGACCCAAGAGGAGGGTGACAGGATGAATAATTTTACAGCTTCACAAGAGGGAGTAGCACAGGTGTAACAGCTCCCATAAATACAGCAGGATGGGGAAGGAAGGGCTTTTCCATTGCTCCCTTGCTTCGGTTCCCAAGGTGCTCATGTGTCATCACATGGCACGGTGCTGGGAGCAGCCCCAGTGCTGGGGCTGAGAGCCACAGCAAATGCCTGTCTGTGCTCACCTGGTGCCTCCAGGTTCCTGTGAGATGCTTTATTGCATTCGTGTTGTCAAATGGTGACATTTCTGAGCGTAAGTCATAGGGTTGTTGTTAATGCCAATTTAATGGCGCTAAAATGATTAAATATGGCAGGCTTTTAAATAATAAGGTACATAAAAGGTGTTAATAACCTCTTAAGTGCTTTAATAATATTCTGTGCTATCATAAAATGTTAGTAATTGGACCTCTTAACTTTCATCTGCCATAAAGTAGTGAAAGAAAAAAATCTCAACAGAGGCTGAATGGCTGAAAATTTTGCTTAAATAAAAGAAAAGAAAAAAGTGAATAATGGTAAAATGGAGACCTATTTGTTAAAAAAGAAGAAGAAGAAGAAGAAGGAATTAACTGGAAAGCCCAACGGAGCATGCATTTTAATATCATGCAAATTTTTAGCATTTCCAAAAATTATCTTTGGTACAAGTTACTGCAAGAACAAAGGATCCAGAGAAAGGCACGATGGCTCACCATGAAACCCGGCATCAGGTGGGCTGCGTGTCTGCTGTGAGACCAACGTGTGCATCCCCTGTGTGAGCTACAAACAGCCTGCTGTGAGGCACAGAGCTCGGCCAAGCTGAGGTCGCTCCTGCAGACTGCAGCTGAGCAGAGCTTGGGCTGGTTTAATACGAATGGATCTGATCCTGCAGTGGGAGCATCTCCTGTGATAGGACCTCTGGGACAGGCAGTGCTGAAAGCCCCCAGAATTTCATAGGAAGTGAAAGTGATAAAGGATCAAGAATCACTTGGTGCCTCTGAGGGTAATTGAGTGTTTGAGAGCATACAGCGAAGCAAAGAGCTTGGGGGGGACAGGACAGCAAAATAGCCAAATGCAAATAAAACAGCAAACAGGGAGGACAGGTAGGAATACCTACATGAAATTTGGCCAGGATCCTGGAAAGCAGCAGCTTTGGTTAGAAAGGCAAGAGGACTTTAACATCCAGTCCAGGGTACTGCTTAAATCCCACCCAGAAATTAGCTAGAGGAGCCATGGCAGTGTCCATAAAACACACTGACACCGGGCTGGTATTGCCTCACGATTCAGCAGGCTCCCAGCATAATTTCAGCAATGTTTGTTGGGTTTCCTCTTCCTAAATACTAATGAAACCCAATCCAATTACTGTGGAAAAACCTGTATCAGCAAAATTATATTCATTAATGGAGACCTTCAAGCTCCTGATTCAATGGCTTTCCCAGGGAAACCCTTGTCAGGTCTTCCTGGCTGCTGCCTTATGTGCTTCTCTTATCATCTGTTAACATGTCCACCCTGTTCATTGAGGAGCAGGTGCTTTGAAATGACTGCAGAAGTGAGACGTGCGGGGATAGCCGGGTAAGAGGCAGTGCAGCATGTGCTGTGCAGCTCCGCGGAGCACCCTGAGTCATGGCAGCCCACCTCCGCGAAGCATGGGGAGCTGGGGCTCCACCAGCCCTCTATTTATAGCTCGGTGGCATGCAGGCAGAGCAGGAGCCAGCCCACGTGAGCATGGTGCCCAATGGCTCCACAGGAACGACAATAGGAAACGGCAGAAGCCAAGAGTTTGCCCATAGGCGTTGAAAAAATTATTATGAGCAAATCGATTTTGAGTAGTCTAAATTTGCTTGGAGATAAATCAGGAACAGAACAAGTGCTCCATCTAACAGAAATGATTCACCAAGTACAGTGTTCCTAGATCCATGCAGAAGACTCTTGGCTGCTGTGAATGCTGGCTCCTTTTTTTTTTTTTTTTTTGGCTTCATATCGCAGACAAGACCATTATTATTTTCTCGTTAAGGGTCTAGTGCCGATCCCATTGAAGTCAATGACAAATTTTCCATTAGCTTCAATGAAGGACTTGGCCTCATAAAAGCAATTATTCATCCATACATAAAGTACTTCCTTGACTCTTGTTTGAGAGAGAGACAGACTGCTCCCCACTCCTCGGCATGTCTCTCCAACACAGCTACAATTTGCAAAGGCTCTCTGTGCCCCACTGCAGGCCCCAGCATCCCAGAATAGGATCATATTTCTTCTTAGATGCAATTTGGTTCATTTGATGTACCCATTATTTGAGAACTCTTTCTCCTTTTGTCCATTAAGTAAATTCTGGATGAGATTATTATTCTGGTTTGGTTTGTAACAGTCCCTCTGGATCCATCTTTATGCTTGTTAGGATTTTAGAAATGCAATTGAATTTGTGCTAGAGCATACAAATTCAGCTCCCCTATGATCTATGCCATTCACATGTCATTGCTATGTCTACAATGCAGCTCTAATGGATACACACTAGTGGGAGTAGCAGTGGGGGTACAGTCCCAGCAGGGAACTCCACTGCGACAGGTACCTGAGCTCCAGCGTGCCTTGGGACCATGAAGGAAACCAACTGGTTTATAGATCTTTTAAATTCCGTATCAACTCTCCACAAAATACTCATTTTTTTGGCTTGACTAAGAATCACCAAAGTACTTTTGTGGCTGTAAGTGCAATTTATACTTTGAAACATGTTCCAAGAACATCAAAAGATGAGCAAAACCAAACAAGGATGCTCACATGCTTTTTTTAAGCCCACTTTTCACCTTTTTTGTGTCTGTACACTGGTTCAGATTGTTGTCAGTGCAAGCTTCTGCCTTGTTCTTGCTCACAGATCTCTGTGCATATCCCCAGCAACATGAAGAAATGCAGCCAACCCAGACGTGCCAGTGCTCAGTTTCTGGTGTTGATTGGATAAGTTAATTAGAGCAGAAGTTATTTTGCTAGGATAAGTTAAAAAACACAGAGAAAATGTTTCATTTAGTGATTAGGTTTTGTGATTAGCTTAGGTTTCTGGAGAAATGTAGTACGGTGCTTCAGTGTGGCTGCTGGGTTGTAACGCTGCCCAAAACCTGCCAGTGGCACAGAATGTTCAAGTTTCTTCTTGATTTCACCCCTGAACTTTCAACCATGAGAATTTGCTCACATCAACACAGTACATGAGAATAATTACCTCCTCTGGTACTCTATCTGGGCTTTGTCCTGCCAATTTTGCCAGGCAGAACTACTGTCCCATTGGCAAACACACAGAGCAAGGCACTACCAGAAGTGCTTTTTGCCCTTTGTCAGTGGGAGCTGGGGCAGGACCCTGAGGCAGGCTCCCTGTGCCCTGATCCCATGACAGGGGAATCAGGGGAATGCCACCCTGGGCCGCCCAAGTCTCAGGGCTGGGCGGTGTGCCGTGCCCGCTAGGCCGCACTGCCGCCATCTTGGGAACCTGGGCTTCTCCTCAGGGCTGAATCAAGTGCTCTGCTTCTCCAGACTCCATCCTAACTTCCCCAAAGCCTTGTCTTCTTAAAAGTTCTTCAGTACCACTTAATGTTTAATGCTCTGTGTGCTACATCATGTAAAAGAAGCAGATAAAAGAAAAATCAATAGAGCGCTTGCAAAGTTGCTTTGTATCGAGCTCCACATGCGTATTTAGAAACCCTCTCTTCCCTGCCACTCACCTCATGAATCTATTCTTGGAGCATAAAAACTGGGATATACTTTGCAGCCAAAAGTAAAGTCATAAAGAAGTTTGCTCACGTTCCTCAACACACGAGATACAGAGTTAATTAAAAATTGTTCTCTGTACAACAGGTTTGTTTCACTGGAAAATGTCACTGATGTAAGGCTGTTCTACTCTTGTTGCCAACTACATTGAATTGACTCCATTATAAACTTACTCCTCCCCCCTTCCCATTACTTTTCTTCCAATAATAACCTAAAAAGATCTTAGATCCCACTTCTTTATTGGAAAAGGTGCATTAGAATTAGTTGAGTTGGAGCAGAGACTTTATGGCCCTCCAGCCCATTTATCTGTTTCTGCAGAAGAAGCAAACACTTGCCCCAGCCCTGCACAGTGTAAATGAGGTATTTGATCCTACAGGCATGGTGCTGTTAAAAGATTTTTAATTAGATAAATACATTTTATAAAAAGATTTTGCAGAATAGTTGCCTCTAGCAACTGTGACAATCTTGAAGCTTCATCTTCTAAAAGGAAAGAAAACTCTTGCAGGAAGCTAATGTGTTACATAAAAATGAAAGATGGTATTACAGAATTAATAGGAAAGGGCCCACACTCCAATGGAAATGCAGTCCCACTCCTGGAAAAGGGAGTTTGCTTCATTACTGCCTTCAAACAGCACATGGATTTGTGCTCTAATTTTTCCAGCCAGATTGCCAAGTCTCAGCCCTGGGCTGGAGGAAAAGCTGGAGCAGGCAGGAGGGAGATCCTGTGAGTGCTCTCTTTCCATAGCTGACGTGCTTCAGAAGGCATCATGCAGGCGTCAGCACTGGGGGAAGCACCTGGCTCTCACTGCACTCTGGCCTTGGTGCTTCATGGATGAGCAAGGGCATCCTTCTCCAAATTCAACTGGGTGTCACCCAGCCCTGAGCTCCTCAGCACAGCCGTGTCTCAGCAAGGTGGGGTCACTGGAAGACTTTCCCACCTGCGAATCCCAGTGAATTAAGCTTCCCAATGTGCCAGCAAGGTGGGGAGTCTGATCTCCGCAGCCTCAGTGCAGGATGGCAGCTGGAATGGGAACTTTTCCATCCTCACCCCCATACTCAGTATATTTAGCCCTGACCTAGAAAGACCATCCTTTCTAGGGCTGAGCTGTGATTCAGACAGTCTGCTTACTGAGCTGAGACTGCCAACTGTGCCGAATCATAGCTGATTAGAGGTGGGAGAGAGCCTGAAAAACAATACACCCAGGCAAATGCAGTGGGTTTGGAGCATTTCACAAAAATTATATTTAACACCATTTTGGTGACTTAAAGAAAAATTAAAACAAACAACCCTCGCACCTTCCAAAATAACCCTACCTGTCTCTGGTGGAAGAGAAGAGACTGGCAAAGTGCTGCTATTTTAAATCACAGTGAAACAGGATAAGAATATACATATAGATAGATAGATATAGGCATAGATACACGCATACACATCTCCAGATGAAGCAAGGGATGCATCTTCTGAGGAAGGAGGAAGGATGGACAGAGAATCTGATACTTTCCAACAATTTAGAGGAAATGTTATCTTCAAGCAAAACAAATCCTATCATGTCTAAGGGCAAGCAAGTGAAAGAAAAAAGTGCTAGAAGATGTCTGAAGACACGTAAAATGCAGCAATGTCTGCTGTCAGGTCAGAAAGTGTCCCAGCAGCACAGCGTGGGACTGCGGCTGGCAGCTCTCCCCCGCCAGCAGACGCGCGGGCTATCGGCTGCATCTGAAGGAGCAGCCTTATCTCCAGGCCTGCGAGAAAACAGGGGGAGGTAGGCTCAGCTCTTACAAACCAGTAATGCAGCCAGGGAGTTAAACTGGAAAATACTGCATAGCCCAGTCTGGAGAGAGCAGAACATGAGACTAAACACAACAGTTTAACAAATAATTACAGGTTCTTTATACGGGCTAGAATTTGTAATCCGCCTTCATCCACTTCTCTTTGCACAGTTTAGAATTACAATGCCAAAGGGATCACAGGGAATCATGAAATAATGTCCTGCGTTTGAGTGCAGAGCAGACAGTCTCTGAGGGTTTTAGACAGTCCATTTGATACTCTTTTCATGAAACATTTACCACGTTGTACTGAAGTGTTCACTCCATTGTACCTCAGCAAGCAGAGCGTGCACGCTGTTACAGTCACTCACATGTGCAGGATGTTTGCAGCCATTAAAAGTGATGAGAAAAAAAAACCTGACCTGGATAGGTTCTCCTGAATTTCAGTTCAGCTAAGTGTGGGCCTTGAATACTATCTCCATCATGAATTTGTCACACCATAAAACACAGCGGGGAATCAGGAAGGAATATCTTGCATTTCAACAAACGCTCGGTCTCCGAGGGCCTCCACCATCCATCCGACACACTTGGTGTGTAGGAGTACAGCTTCCTGCCATCTAGGATGTTTATGCTAACTGCATGGAGAAGGTAGGCTTATGGCAGCGGTGCTGGATTGATCTGGGGGATGCAGATTGGTTACCAGCCCTGCAGGGCTCCCTGCTCCCCAGATACATCACAGCCTCTTGGTTTCCATCTGCAGAACTGATCACAGCACCCTCTGCTCCTCTGCCCTGAGCCCATTTGCAGCCATGCCTCCAGAACGGGCACCCTCGTTTCCCTGAATGAGAGTGCATCCAAGGACACCGAGATGGGGCTTTTAACTGGGCAAAAAAAGAAAAAAATCACTCTGTGCTCCCACCTCAGATCTAAACGCATCCAGACCCTCAGACAGCACTGTGTGTTTGCACTGCAGCTGGATGGGAGCACGCCTGGGTGGCTCCCCCAGAGGGAGGGATGCACAGGGGCTCCTCCTGCTTCAGTATCTCCACTGGTGCTTCTGTATTCTTTTCTAAGGGAACAGCTTGACTGAAGAAACAAAGTCATGCCTAATAGTCAGGAGTAAACGTTAATAAAAATAAATGCTAATATAGCTGTAAAAATGACTCATTATTTCTGTTTCAGAAGAACTTGGAATGAATATTTGTCAGAAATTGTTGAGGAGTCAAAAAGGAAAGAGAAATTATGTGAAGTCAAATAAAAGATATTCTACTATAAATAAAAGGCTTTTTTGACATTATAAATGGTTTTTAAACACTTCTAAATAATGCTGGAAGAAATGTCAAAATGACAGTTTGCAACAAATGGAAATACTTTGTTTAGAAACATCTTCAAAAACATTTCACATTTTTCATACTCTTTTTTTTTCCCTTACACAAATAGTGTGGAAAATTGACACTGGCTTAGGAAACACTGCAGTATCAGCTACGCTTCTTTTGTTGCCAAAAATATTTCACCAAAACCATGCATTCGGCTCTAACTGGGAAGTCTCTTTTAAGGACTTATGTAACAAAAAGCTTTACTTTAAGCATAGGCTTAAATCCATTTGATTGCAGTGAGTTAAGCACAGACTTAAATGGAGCGGCTGCCAAGGGCTCGGTGGAGCGGGGCTGCAGCCTGGCACCCAGCAAGGACTGCCCAATGGGCCCTGGAGCAGGAAGAAACAATCAGCAAATAAGCCTGGCACTGGGAGATTTTGAGCTTTGTTTGCACAGTGTTTCCAAGGTGTGTTTTGTATGTCTGAAAACTCACATTGTTGAGGGGCCCGGACCCGCTGCTCCGTGCCCGGCGCCGCTGAACAGGGCGCAGCGTGAGGTCCTTTCTTCCCAGGGAGCCTTAATCGCTCCCCTCCAGAAACTGCAGCTCCGTTTGACTGACAGAATGAGAAGCAATCCACATACTGGAGGGGAAAAAAGAAAGGCAGCCCCATTTGGTTGTCAGACTGTGGGTACATACACAAAGCTTTTAGTGAAAAAAGAGAGAAGAAAAAAGGAGAAAAAGTTGTTGCCCTCCTAAATCACTTCTATATTAATGACATGAATGACAGGCTTAAGGGGAAAATTATAAATCTTTCTTTCCAGCTTTTCTTTTATTGCCCAACCATATATTTCATCTCTGCGGAGAGCAGTGCCATTAAGCAGCAGCTGACACGCAGCAGCGAGGCTCCTTCGCAGCACAGCTCAGCCTCTCAGCACCGGGCAGTGCCAACGTCAAAGCAACTTCAGCAGCACTTGGTCCCATGGGCACCCTGTCATCGCCCTGTGTGGCAAGGTTGAGGACTGAGCGAGACCAGAGCACCCAGACAGGGCCATGCACTTGGCTATACAGCCACCAGTGCTCGCATGGGGCTCCCCACCACTCCATACCCTGTTCCAGGTGGGATAAGCAGCTCTGTGCCATGGCAGAACAATTCTCTGGGCCTGTACCTGCCAGCAGCAGTGCCAGAGTGACTCCAGAGCCTCCAGAGCCCTCACACAGAATCATAGAATCATTAAGGTTTTGAAAAGACCTCCCAGATCATGTAGTCCAACCGTCCACCTACCACCAAGATTGTCCATTAAACCACTGAACCATATCCCTTAGTATCACATCTACATGTATCTTGAACACCTCCGGGGACAGTGACTTCACCACCTCCCTGGGCAGCCTGTGCCAGTGCCTGGCCACTCTTTCTGAGAAGTTTTTCCTAACATCCAACGTGACCCTCCCCTGGCACAATGTGAGGCCATTTCCTCTCATCCTATCGCTGTTACCTGGGTGAAGAGGCTGACCCCCACCTCACCACAGCCTCCTTTCAGGCAGTTGTAGAGAGCCATAAGGTCTCCCCTGAGCCTCCTCTTCTCCAAAGGATGTCCTCTGCACAGCAGGGCAGTAGTATGGCTGTGGTTTGGAGGTGCTTTGGGCTCCTGATGGAAAGAAGAGCGTTGGCTGCCCTCTCCCAAGCCATAGAAGAGCAGCCACCAGCAGTGCATTTCTGCTCTGCTCACTGTCCTACATAAGTCTCAAGGGAAAACAGGGAGGAAGGCAGAGAAACCCCAGTGTTTTGTGGGATCACAAAAATAGACATAATCATTTTCAGTTAAAAAATAATTCCTTTAAATTTTCCCAAACCCAAGTTCTTTTTCTCCTGGAGGCAACATACGAGTATGACTGCTGGACCCACATGCATGTGTGTATATACATGCACATATATAGACAGACGTGTGTGCTGTTCCTTTTCTGTAGGAGTCTCCTGTGAAGGACTGCTGTGGCCACGCTCAGACACACTGCAAAGACACTTCCCCGGGCTTTATTGTCTGTGACCACGACGCTTCTGTCTTATAGTGGCCTAATTACAGACAATCCACTTTAAGTGCTGACATGCACTGCTAAGTTATTCTGCAGGTGAACGAGGAGATATAGCATTTCTCTGTGTTCACTAAAATCCTGTAGTGTTATTAACTGGATTTGTCAATGGCAGGGCTGTCTGGAGAAATTAATCTATTTCAGAATGCTCCTTGGTTTCCCATCATCGGTGGCACTGAATGCATAGCGTTTGGGGAATGGCTTTTTTCATGAAGGAAATGGATTAAAAAAATTAAATGGTTTCGTTTGAAACCTCCCATGCAGCTTAGTTTATAACAATAAAAGGCAATGATGGCTCCTTACAAATCAATTGAGAGGAAAAATAGAATTAAGAAAGAATCAAACTGAATGAGGCAGGTGCTGCAGTGCCCTGCTCTCTGGCTCTGCACAGCCCACACCATACAGCTCCCACCTTTTTGCTAGCACTGCTACAACCGATAAAAATATCATTTAATTTTCTGTCACTCTTTTCATCTTAGCAGACACCCAGAGATTTCACAGCTGTGGGAGCACAGTGCACAAAGCCACACCTCTCCTGCAAGGAGAGCCGTGGAAAAAGAGAAAAATTGGGTGGAAATGCCAGGAGAAAATCTGTAATGAAAATACAGGCTTTAAATGTTGAAAACACCTAAAGGACAGCGCACGGAACAGGGAAATGAGGCATGCTGCTATCAAAGCTCCGGAGCTCAGTCCTGAAGGGCTTTGCATGTCTCAGACGCAGACTGTCATTTCTCAGAGCACTGCTGGAAGGCTGAGGGTCTGCGGAGACCCGTGCCCCCGCGCTGTGACAGTGGCTCTTCCCTCCCAGGCGCAGTCTGGCACATTAAAACCCAACAGTATCTTTCTTTTTTCAGCTCGCTGCTTCAGAGGCTCTGATGCGTTGCCATTGCCCCGTGCTCATCCCCAGCCCTGCGATAAGCGCAGTGTAAATAGCTGCCAGTAGATGACAGATAGAACGTGGACATGGCACTGGTGTCCTCCCGTCGGCACAGCCGTGTCGGTGGGGACGCACGGCAGTGGGACTGCGCAGGGAGGAGAAGGGCTTGAGGAGTGGCACTGAGCAAGGGAAACTCCTTGTGCAGCTCCTGTATCCCTGCCAGAAGTGAACGTAGAGGTGAATGTTTGCCTGAGCAAAGTGATAGCCCCAAGGGTTAGTTGGGACATGGTGTAATGTAAAAGTTGGGCATGACTAGGAATGTATATAATTTTATGTTGGGTGTCTCAGTGAGCTCCCACTTCAGCTTGCTTTTTATCCTGAAACCTTCCAGCAGTGCTATCTAGCTCGGGGATAATGGAGTGGATTAAAAATCAGCTCCTTGTCTCATGCTAATTCTGTTTGCCCCACCATCCTCCTCCATCCAAAGCAGCAGAACATGAGTGGGATGCCCAGCTTTGGGCACCACAGATGTAGGTCAATGGGCAGGAGGCCAGAGGGGAGCAAACAGGAATGGTGAGAGGTTTGGAAAACATGGACTGTAAGGAGAGGCTGTAGGAATTGAGTTTGTTTAATGTAGAAAATAAATGAATGAGGAAAGATGTGATAAAAGTCCTCCAATGTGTAGAAGTTTGTTGTAGAGAGAACAGTGATCAATTGTTGTTCTGCATTGGGAAAAGGACGAGAAATCACCTTAATTTACAGTTGATGCGAGTGGGCAGAGGGCTCGGGCTGTATTTCCAGCTCAGCCCCATCACAGCTGGGCCCTTCGCTTGCAGCCGAGGTGTTCCTTCTGCTCAGGGGACTGTTACTCATTGCATTAGCCCCTCACAGCAGGAAGGGGAGCCCCGCAGCGCTGGGCTTTGTGCGAAGTGAGGCTCATGGGCACACACAGGCACTGCACAGCAGGGGGGAGGGGAGGGGAGGGGACAAGGCCTGGTCCCAGTCATGGCACCCCTACATGGTCACCCCTGGTGCTGCACTTCCACCCCTGCCTTGGTGCACACACACCCAAAGCAGCCGTGTCCTGGTGGGGAGCTGGGCCCTGGCCTGAAGTCAGGGAGCTGCTCACAAAAGTCAGTCATGTTCTGCAGAGCTGGGGAATGTTTCTCCATGTTCTCCAAGCCTCGAACCCCGTGGCCTGGCAGCCCCAGCCTGCCGCTCTGCTCACGCTGTACGGAGCCTGGATCCAGCCACTAGCTGGCAATTTGTTGAGGACACACGGGGCAGAAAAGAAACCAAATTTGTTCTGTGTAGCCTGACATTGGCTCCCCACTGTTGACAGCAGTCCAGATTTGGGGTCTGGTCTTTCTCCCACTGAATTCAACAGGGAATTTTTCCACTGGCTTCAATGGGGGCAGTAACAAGCCGTTGTATCTGTCAGTGCAGATTGCCAATGGAAGACAAACTGGGATGGCTAAGTGCTGTCTGTAATGAGAGATCATTTTTTCCCTCCCTCCACCTCTCCCCCCAGTCCATTTTCAGACCATAACCACATTTTAATGAATAAAAAGTTGTTGTTTCAAATCCTTGCAGAACTGCAGTCCCTGCCAAGCCTGTTTTTCTTCTGGAAAGACAGATGGATGTGCTCACATTATGGTAGTTGTTTTTTGTGTGCCATATATTTTCAGTGATGTTCATGAAACTAGAATTAGTGACACTAATAATGACAAATCAGAGGGCTAATATTGTTTAACCCTGTTAAAGAGTGTTATTACATTTACATGTTCCCACAGAGTAAATGCTGTTTGGCTCAGACATATGTCTTGCTATCTGTTTATTTTTATGAATCAGAAATGAATCAGCAGTCAGTCTAAGAGTGTCCCTTAGATTTACTTGTCTCATATACATATGAGAGAAAAAAATCAAAAAACGTACCAAGGTTCATAGAATCACTTTGTGTTCAGTAGGAGCATCGTATTATTATCACATTAATTCTAATCAATAAGACAGAATATTGCAGGTCAACAAGGACTTATCCCAAAATGCTGAGCCATAGAGAGAGCTAGACTTTGCTCTGGCTGATGTAATATGCATTCCCCTTCAGATGGTGAAGATGAAACGAAACCTTCAAATTAGGTCTTACGTGTGCGTCTGTCTGGTTTCCACTGTTATGAGCACACACACAAGGGCCTTTTTCTCAGTGGGTCTCAGTGGGTCACAAAGAGCAGATGCACAACGTAGTCTACAGCACTAAGTCCTATTTGTGGACAAGGCCTACAGTAATTTAGAGCTGGGAAATGATTCCCTCTCTGCATTGCACACAGCAGATAAATAAAACAAAATGACAGGCACTACTGTGATGCTTCCATCCATATCTTCCTGCAGTACCCATGGACTTTCAAGGGAAGGGCTGGGATCTTTCTTTGCACAAGACTTTGGGAAGAATCCTCTGCCCTTTGAATTACTGGTTCCCTTCCTTATGCCTAGGCCCCGCTTTTTGTTTGTAAGGAGCCAGAAACAGGCCTGATGATTTTTGCCTTAAAAAACTGAAATCAATATACTGCTTCAGAAAATTGACAAAAAAAGTTATGTAAGAGGTAAGAAAAACATCACACTTTCTGAGAGCATTAGACATTCCGAGAATTACAGAAGGTAATTTAAATTCAACTCAGCCGCTACTGTTGCAATATTGAGGTTTTAAAGTCAGTTTATTTATATTTTAACTTTGCAGTTTCCCATAAGGCATGGTCAAAGTCTTTAACAGAATCACTGACATTAGGAATTCTCATCCTCCTTTTCCCTTGCTCCTTATCAAGCGTACTTTGTTTCCTGCAATGGTTTATTGGGACCATCTGCATCTCCTCCTGTTTTCTCTCAGGCATGGAGATAAGATTTCACCTTTGGATGTCTGGTTGAAGTCCAGCTGGCAGTGTGGATGTGCTCGGCTGCGGCGCAGCGCCTGTTGCATGGGCGCTCATCTCACATGGCGGTGACAGCAAGGCCGCGTCAGAGCCGCCCCTCGTGCTCAGGACCTGCTTCGTTTTCCTCTTCGAGGCTTCACAGCACCGAACCTGTCTGCTGGGAATAAATGCCCCCAGCCTTATCCGAGTGGCAGAGCAAATGGCCGTGTGTTACACTCTGCAGTCCTCACTGGTGTGAAAGCGGAATGGCGAGGCCTGCAGGACACCTGGGGCACTGTTTGCCAAACCAACACCCAAACTGCTTTCCAGATTTTTTCAAGCTGCTTTAGGTCCTTGCAGCTGCCTCCCTCTCTGCTCCCCACTCTCCTTTCTAATCCCACTGCTAAGGTGAGAGCAGCACGGCTGTGTTAGCAGCAAGAGCAAGCGGGACGCTTCCGCCCAAAGCTGCCCAGCACGGGAAGCTGCCATTGGAAGAGCTGCCAGTTATCCCACCCAGCTCAGAGTGCTTTTGGGTGCCTGGCCATCTTACCATTCTCCCCTGTTACTATTTTTGCCTTGTTCAGTACATTCAGGTGAAGAGAGAGGCCTTGATTTCAGTCTTTGGAAGTGGTAACGCTTGCGCTGAGGCCAGCCCAGCCGGGCGAGCTGGTTTCAGTGCAGCAGCAGCCCGGCACGCTGCAGTGGATGCTCAGGAAGGAAATCGGCCCTTCGCCAGCCAGAGCACGGCTCCCAGCGCTGGGGAGGAGGACAGAGCCCTCATCCAGCAGCCCTGCAGAAATGTTGCGGTCTTTGAAGATAACAGGAGCAAAACCAGTTCCTTTCTTCCCTCCTCGCCTCCTTCCTCCCTTCTTTCTGGAGATGCATTATCCACACAGAGGGTCAAGCATCTAGTTAAATGAGATGTTTTTCAAAAGCCCAAAGTGGAGGCTTACAATGCAGACAAACTGTCTCGAGCCTCACTGAGCGTTTTCCCAAGAAACCAAAGGAACACCTTATGCACTGAATCTTCTGTTTCTGTGCTTCTTTCCTTCTTTTTTTAATTCAGCGAATATGTTTATTCTTATTTTTTAGTATCTCATGAAATAGAAGAAACCGCTAGGCTTTGCTCCATTTGATTTTTCAGAGAAGCCAAAGAGGCAAATCTGTAAAAGCACTTTCTATGTTTGTTGGATTTTTTTTTCTTCTTAAACACAGGCTGTGAGTCTCAGAAGAAGTCAAGGACTCGGGTTTCTCTTTGTTTTTAGTGCCTGGCTGCTTCTACTGTGTTAAAGTGTCAGCTCCAGATAAATAAGGGAATGAAAACAGAGAAGGTCTATTTAAGAGAAAATGTCCTTCAAAGTCTGGAGAGATAGAAGCGAATTTATAGTCCCCTGGGCAACATCCAGGGAATGTTTTGGAGCCTTGAGGCAAATTGTGGATGCTGGAGCAACAGTCCTCAGTGGCTTTGTGTGTCCTTAATGCTGCGCTGAGCCTGAGCTGCTTCACATCCAGACTAAACCTGGAAAAGGAGGGGGCAAGAAGAGGTCCCTGTGGGCTGCTATGGCAGTGGACCTCAGAGGTTCCAAGGCCCAGGGGCAGAGGTGGCCACTGGCCAGGACAGTGATTTGGGCTGGGGCTGCAAGTTAGAGAAGTTCATACCAGGACGGTCAGATGTTGCTGCAGAAGGCAGCAGCACGTCGGGGCCAGAGGTCCTCACCCTGCCCCTCTCCAGGGACACCAGGGAGCATCTCTGCACGTCCCCTCCACTCTCTGCCCCCCTTCCCTTTTCCCTCTGCTCCCAGCAGAAATGAGCCTCGCTCTTTTTTGGGATATGCAAAGGAAGACCTGACACAGGTGTATAATTTCTGGACCTCAATAGACTCGGATGAAGGTGGCCTTCCCTAAAGCACCTGCGTATCACAGCTTATATAATCATTGTAATTAGTGTGGTGCAGTCTTGCTTATTTGGACTCACGTGATTACCTGAGAACCAAGGCTGAATTAATTTAAAGGAAAAAAAGAGTAGGTGTCTGTCTCATAGCTATGTTCAAGAGAAATGAGGACTTCTCCATTGATTTTTCCACAGGAATATTTCCAGTGTGCTATTTTCCCTCGTCAACTTTTATTTTAACAACATATGGCGAGGCAGCCCTGCCTCGGTGTGGATGTGCAGCTCTCACGGAGCGATGCCGGCTCCCCAGGCTGGAGGCAGCTCGGATTATTTTAAAACAACAGCATTCATAATTGCACTATATGTGGAATCAAGATTAATACATAAGAGTTACCATAACAACAACACCTCGACGTGGTGCTTGCACAAATACCTAGCACATCCTCGGGAACGGATTCTATACCCTATTGGGTGAAAACCATTCACCCTTTGAATGGGTCACTAAAAACGGTGGTGAATGGGTCACGATTTTGTAGCAGGAAACCCATCCATGAGAAAAGGCTTTAACAAATTATTTATTAGGATTTTATTGCTGCTTTACCTCACCAGTGGCTATGCTGGCTACTGGAGAGGCTGTCATCCACTTGCTGTGTCCTGCTGCTCAGTGCACAGGAGCGGTTTGTTGTAGGGTTTGTGGCAGCAGAACAGAGCTCTGTGGTGCTGGGCACTGCACCAACACATGGCAGCAGGAAAAGAACAAAACGTCCCATCTTCCAGAGCTGAAGCCAGAGAGAACCCAACACAGGGCAGGGAGGGAAACAAAGCACAAATAGTGGCAAGTGACAGATTATCTTCAAGAATATGTGCTTTTTGGAAGAAAAAGTGTAGCTACCAAAAGTAAACTAATGGAAAGTAAGGAGCAAAGATAAGGGGGAATAGAGCAGGGAGGAGAGGGCAGAAGGAAATAGGGAAGATGCTGGGGGTGGATGAGGAGAGGTGACTCCAGCAGATCAACCAGCAGCCCCGCAAACCCTCACACTACAGCTGCTTTAAAAAACCCTCACTGACTTCCATCTTCCATTGCTGCTGGAGTTCCTCACAAAATACCACATTTCAAAAGACTTTTTGGCATACTGAAATGTTTGGGGGTAGGAGGTCCTTATTATTTTTTAAATTGGACATTTTGCTGGCGTTCAGCATTTTGCTATCTTAATCCCACAGGTTTTTTGCTTTAGAAGCCAGGCAGCTAGACACCAGGCAATTCCTTCCCCCTTCAGAGCAATCCCTCCACCCAGGCTGGCTGTAGCAGGGCAGCCTGCTCATTGCAGAGCCCTGCAGGATATTGACTGCCACTGAAGAGCAACCCCACGGGGCAGACCCCACACCCATCACTGCACCCTCATTGTTCTTTTCCTTGCAAACAAAGCATCAGGCTTAAGTGTTAAAGTTTTCAGCTGAGCTGCTTGCTCTAGCCTGCATGGATTCCCACTAGCTTTTCTTTGTCCAGGTCAGTAACACAGTAGTTTTAGGTTCCCTCTGCAGCTAATGAAGAGAAAAAGGCTTCCTCAGAGCTGCAATTTATCCCACTTCAGATCAGAATCATTCTGAGGTGTCTCTGTTCCCCGCTGAGCACAAAGGGATCACAGGGCAGGTGCAGTGCTAGGAACCTTTTCAGGCTGGTTGATGCCTGCCCTAAGCTGCTCACCACCTCAACAGATAAAGAAATAAGTGAATGGGAAAGAAAAGCAAGGCATGATAGCTGGAGGTGGACAAGGAGGCTCAGAAAGATCAGGCACTGCCTGGAAATCACACAGCGCAGAGGTGGGAGGAGAACCCAGGTCTCTTGATGGGACCCCATTTCTGTGCATTTTGTACCGCAAGGCTCTCCGCTCTGTCAAACAAAAAGAATGTGATTGTCTATTTCCTCCTTCTCTTCCCTTCCAGTAGCTGCATGTTAATTAAGCACTTAAAATTTTCCAGAGCAATTGTAAGACTAGAAACCTCTAAGTCAGATGGAAAGAACTCAACATGTCAGCCAATGCAAGGTATCCAGCAAAAATAAGCATGTGGGAAAAAAGCCCTGTGCAAATAATATTGCTGAGGGAAATACAGAGATTACATGAGAAGGGCAGATGGGGGCATTGTGCAAAGGATAAGGAAGGAGAGTTGGGACCAGGGAAGGGTTATTAATTTTGCTAAGCCCGGTTGCTGAACAATTCCCATTCCTGACCCCAGAGAGCAGCCTCAAAAACACTTCATGTTCTGCACAACTGTGAGGGTCCCACAGCCTTCAGCAGCCAGGCAGTATGGACAGGAGGGAAGATGGGAATCAGGGACAGGGCCTTTGCCATTGGGATCTGCCACAAAGAAACAAGCTTCCTGCCTGCTGCAGACCTACCCCATGAGCTTCTCACCTCTGTCTTGCTCTAGAGCTGAAAATTTCTGTCTAAATCATTGTGCCCAATGCTAGATTAGTTCTTTGCGTAGCTGCCCAGGCAGAAACCTCTAAAAAATGACAATCAAGGGCTAAACTGATTATTGGTTACGTCCTAATCTGATTTTGAATATAAGCCTGCCCTGTGCAGACAGCAGGACTGGATGTCTCCAGCCATCCCTTCCAACCCGATCACCTGGTTCTGTCACACGTATTTCTCACAGAAGTTTCTTCACCTTATCAGAAAAAAACCTGGATAGCTCTACACCCCTGAAATCCTGGAGCAAAGACAGTCTCCATGGAGAGATTGCCAAGCTGCGTGGTGGCAGGTAAGCTGCTCATCCTCTGCTTTTGCTGCGGGATGACTCTCCAGTCCTCCTGTCCTTTGTCTCCAGTTCATTCACCTCTCAAGAAAAAAGCCAAAGCCAAGTGAAAGATTAGCTGCAGACACTGCAGACCTTGCTCCTGCTGTCTCCCCAGCAGTCCAGGAGTGATGATTACAACATTTGCCCAGAAGAAGATTCACTTGTTTTGAAACTATCCCAGCTGGGACACACACCCCAGCTTTCTGTGTCACTTCTTGGTCCTGTCCTGTCTGCACGTTGTGTGTAGGACCCACAGGTGCTCGGCGCCTCCAGAAACAGAGCTGAATGTGCAGTGCCCCGGTGAAGGCACATCCCCCCAGCACACCTAGCAGTGAGGACCTCCCAGCCCCACACAGTGTCCATGGGATGCAGGGCAAGCATCTGACTTATGAAGTTGTGCTCAGTTCATTAGAACAGCATATTTGGGAGGCATTAAGGCTCTACCATACCCCTTATAAGCTTAACCACACTTGGCACTACATCCTGGTAGCAATTTTAATGTGTGGTTAGAGGGGCTTCTAATTCCAGCTGCTTTAAACCAAACCAAGATGGCAATCCACCAACCTGGTGACGGTGGGGTTGGATCACAGCTGCCCCTTCAATGCCAGTGAATGAACACCTTCCTAATGCCTGGGAAAGCATCTCTGCATCACAGAAGAGCAAACTTTACTCAAAAGAGGTTATCAATGGGACCCCAGGAGAGCAGTCACTGTGAAGCTGTACTTCATTCCATAAATGTTTTGGAAGCAATTACTTCATCTTGTTCTTTATTCACAGGATTCACTTAACTGATGACATTATAGCTCAGTCCATTAAGTAAATGGGTTATATATTTTCTTCAGGTTTTGGTGAAGTCATGTTGCAGCCTGTGTCACTATCATTGTCAGCAGTCAATGGGGACAGAGACAGATCCTCATTTGTTTAGTGAGGTTTACCTCAGTTGAGATTGTAAATATGATATAACTGGCTCTGGGTATTTTATAACATTTGAGCAGGATTTAAAAAAAAAAAAAAAAGCAAGTGTTATTTTCACAAAAATTCCTGGCAGCTGTACAGTTTATTATGAGAGGAAAACGGAGCAAGAAAAATTGGCGTGTCATTTCTTAAATGAATTTATTTCCTCATTTCCTTTAGAAAATGAATCCATGCTCCATCTAGCCGTTTTCCATCAGTCTGCAGGGGCAAAGTTTACAGAGCACAATCGAAATACACCGTTACAGCACAGGCCAGCGTGCCACATAAGGCTTTATATTAGGATCCTCCCCCACCCCTACTGCCAGCAGCACTTACAAAGGTTTTATTTCCCATCAGTTAGCCATGCAGTAGGTCTTAAAAGTCAACAGCAGCTCAGAAAATAATCAGGGATACACAAGCAAAATTCTGGTCACCAGGGCCAAAAGGAATCTGAAGGCTCCAAGAGCCACTGATCTCCAAGAACTGACTCTGATCTCTGAGCCGCGGCCATCCCACATCCCCATGCCATGGTGGCATCGCGTCAAGGTCTCTTTTGTTGTTCCTTTACAACGTCTCAGTGTCTCAGGGAGGAGGTTTGCCAGTTATTCAGGAGCCAGTTAGAAGCACTGCATTTGGGAACTGTCACCAACACTGTCAGTCAAATAAGTTTCTCACAAAATCTCCAAAACAACCTCTTCCTCCTCCACATCCATCCACCTCCTCTGAGGGGTGGTGGTTAATATACTAAATACAACATAACCACTTGGAAAGCATTTTTTGTTTTGAGTCACCACCTTGCTATTTTTGCAGCCACAAATACTGACTGGTGGAATTGATGTCATTAATCTGGGACATACAGGAACAACCTGGGGAGCTGGGGCTCCTGGAAACATCTTCTGGGGAGGTCAGGATGCAGGAAATGCAATGCTTCAGTGCCAAGAGAAGGAAGGAAAAAGAGGATGGTAACACTGCAGTGCCATTTCTGCTTGACCCCAGTTTGTTTTAAGCCATTATCAAAAAGGGGGAGAAGAAACAAAAAAAGAATAAAGGGAGAATATTTAATTTACCCCCAGCAATAAGGGTTCTGTTTTGGATACAGCCTTTTTATTCTTTTTAGCTGAGCTTTTAAGAAACACCCAAGAAAGAAGCTTAAACCCCGAAGTTATTTCAAAATGGGAAGCCAAAGGCTCCTGTTCCAGCAGCAGCTCCCGGGACGGGGTGGCAGACAGGGTGGCAATGCCAGACACCATCCCTGGAAGCCTGACAGACACAGGGGAGGGCCCGAGCACAGCAAAGCTGGGCCACAAAACCCACAGCCTCTCCCGATGATTTGGGTCAACATATGGCTTAGCACACCGTCTCTGGCCAACCTCGACGTGTTTCAGTCTCCGGGGCACCATATGCTATTTTCTCACATCAGAACTGCAGAGCATTGATGGCACTATGGAAAAGCAACTCTCATCATAGCTCTCACACGTTCCTGTATAAATGGGGTGCTAAAGTGCTGTTTACTTACACAACATCTGATCTACAGCTCTCCTGGATCTACTCAAAGCTCAGAGGAAGTCTCTGGATGGGTATTTTGGCTGCTGCATGGGGACCAGCGCAGGCGGTGTCAGCCAGGGTCCCTCCGTCACGGCAGTGCCAGCGCGAGCCATTCCCTGACAGGCGCTGGGGCTGCGCGCTGGCCAGCGCGGGCTGATGTCAATGGGACTATTATGATTTCACTCCGGCTGCAGCTTCCCTCATTCCCTGAACAGCAGGGAAGGTCTAGACTGGAGCTACAAAGATTTCCACATACACACACACAGACACACACACATTTTTTTTCCTGCCCCACCAGTTTCACCAACCATGAGAGCAATGCACAAAGCACACCAAGGCTTTCTTCTCCCTGCCCTGCTAGGCTGGCTCTTCCCAGCCCACCCGTGTGGCTCTGCAGGCCTCACCACAGGCACACAGAGTGTGAGCCTCTGCTGTGGATGAGTTAATCTTTGGGAGAGAAGAAATGTTGGTATCAGAGCAGCAGTGAAAGAAACACATCCATGCTAAGGCAGAGTAACCGTGGGATGGAGATGGAGAGACCAAGGCTGGGACTGGGTACACAAGAATAGAAATCTCCCCAAGCGTTATTTTTCCTTTGTGAGACCAGAGTCTGCATTTGGATGTGAGCTTCATTCCTGCCCCTCTCGTGAGCCTGGGGACAGACGAACACACAAGGCCAAAGCCCCCAGGCGTGGGGCACTGCTGAGGGGCGCAGCCCCACAGGGGTCCCTGAGAGCACTGCTCACATCCCGCAGGGAAAGGGCCTCCAGGAGCCAGAGGAGCTCCGGTCAGGGGTAAGGAGAGCACAGCGCTGACGCTGCTGTGTGCTGCGATCCATCCAGAGCAGCAGAACACAACGCTCCAGGCAGTGCAAGGCCTCCACAGCCCTCCCTGTGAGCAGCTGCTCTCTGCTGGGCTCTTTGCATCTGTACTGGTGAAGCCAGGAGGTTCACACCCGGGGTCTGCTCCACAGCCACTTTCTCCCAGGGAAGGCAAACCTGGGGCGAGAAGCAAGCTGGGAGAGGGGAAGGCTGCTGCCCTCAGTCCCAAGCCCAGTGAGCTTTAGGTCACTGCTGTGCAGAGAGCATCCTCATACAGAGGAGTAACAGGAGAAAGACCGAGGACACAGTAACCTGGGAAGGGATTTGCCCTGGGAACACTGGCACTTGGGATACTCAGGCCAGGCCTCCAGCAGAGCCCAGCACGTGGCTGGGAGGCACGGACCTGTCTGCGCTCAGCAGCCAGGGGGGAACGCAGACCCCAGCAGGGCCCGGCGCGGCCGCGGCCCCACACGCTGTGACAGAGCGGTTTGGCAGCCCAGGTGAACACTGCAACATCTCCTGCCTGTCTCTGCTCTGTGAATCTGTTCCTGCCAACAGCAACGAGCAGCAGGCAGGTCACAGCAAGCCGGGATGCACCTACCCAGAAGGGTTCTTCTGAGAACAGCAGCCACGAGCAGGGACACTTTCAAGACACAGGACCCATCAGCAGACCTGGCTGCTTCTAGGTCAATTTCCTCGAGAGGGCTGATTTTAGTGCAGGCTGCAATACAAACAACATGACAATAATCTGACTTTTATCAATTTGAGAGATTAAAAAGAAAAAAAAAATCAGAGAAAGGGACAAAACCCACATGGGCAGGAGGAGAGGAGGAACACAAACGGCAGCTGGTGGCGTTTCGATTTGATTTTTAATTTTTCTAAAGAAAGGCATGTAAGAGAATTAGAGAAATGAAATATTGAATCAAAATTTGAATATACTGTAAGAATAAACCATTAAATCTCACACTGCCTCTATTTTTAATGAAGTATTTTTCAATTTTCAAACTCTGCAATACAAGAGGAGAAATCAAAGATTTCCTCTCTCTGCCTTTACTCCCTTACTTTGTGTGCACTTCCAACCCAGTGCAATTGTTCCAGTTATTAAAAAAACAAAAAACCCACAAAACAACAAAAAAAAACAAGACCCCTTCAGGAAGTGAAAGCTAAAGGAATACTTGTTCCATTTGATGGTCCCTCCTTTGACACGTTTAACATATTTGCATCAGGTGTTACAGTGGGAAGCAGCTGCTATTGTACCGGGAAATATTTGCTTTTCTCTTTGGAGTTTGCACAATCCCTATCTCACAATGAAGTGAGCCAACAGTTTAAGTACTGGAAAACAGAAATAAACACAGGAACAACTGTTCTCCATTATTCATAGCAACTAGTGAAAATTATTTTTTCCCCCTCTTCTTTCCTAATGACTCACACCTTCCAAAATCACATAATCTAAAATCCATGTAACCTGCTTTTCCTCTTCAAGGCAATTCTCTGTTTTTCCCTCCCCAACCAACTTAATAAGAAAAAAACTGTGCATCTCAGTCCTTTCTATTCCTCATTTGATAAAAGTGATCTGATCTCAAGCAGAAGTGATTGGGGAAACCTCCAAAGGCTTCAATTCATTTATGTGAAGCTTAGCTGAACTTTTAAACAACCCACCCTCCTGCCAAACCCCTCGACAAGCTCACATTTCCCCTTTACCCTCCATGGCTTACCTACAAGAAAACACTTTCCCAGAACAGCTGTACCAGAATAATTAATCCACTGTAGATCAGGCAAGTAAAATTCTCCCCTGCATATTATTCTGGAATAAGATGTATTTCATTCTGGAAGCATGTCTCTGTGCAGCCACAGTTTTTATTCCACAACACACAGATTTGTCCCAGTGCAACCAGCACAGAGTAGTTACTGCAACACAGCTGTGGGGAACGTCCCCTGCACAGTACGTGAGGTGGGACTTCAGAGAGAGCAGGCTGCAAGCTGCAGGGTACTGGGATAAGGGCAGGTGAGCCCCACTGAGACACCTTATGAGCTCTTTGAGGGTCAGGCACTTTTGCAAGCTCCAATTTTTCTAGACCATCGCCTCGTTCCCCAAACCCAGAGAAAACTCTCCTCATCCTCGTGCTCTGGTTTCCCATCTTTCTAGTGGCAATGTAATACTGCTTTGGGGATTAATTAATTGATGAAGATAGAGAGCTTGGAAAGTGTAAAGCACTGCACAGGAGTTAAGTGTTATAATTAGGAGCAATTCTGATCTTGATTACAATGAGGTAAAAGCTGGAAGTCTTACACCACTGAAAGATTTAAACTGATAAAAAAATAATCAGAATCAGGGCCTTATGATTTTCAATGTAAACTTGGGCAGATTCCCTGCTGAGTTACATCTGCAACTGCAGTAAGATCATGGAACATGACAACTTGTCATTTCAGCAAGAGATATAGGGAAAATGCCCTTTAAAAAAATTAAACAGGAAGGAAATTTCTAAAGTGTTTTCTTTGGCTCTGAAACATATGCCCGGGGAGAAACTGTTCTCAGCAATGCAGTGGATCTTGAAATATTTACTGGGTCTGGCATTTAACATAATCTTTCTTGTATAAACGATATAGGAAAAACACATATTATCTTAGACTGCAATCTAGTGTGAGGATGAGACGATATTTTTTTTAATAGGGCTGCATTTATCAGCTGTAACAAGAGAGGGAACGTGCTCCAACCCAGCATGCCTCGTGGGCAAAGTGAATAGGAGTGAGCAGCTTCAACCATCAGATAAGTGCAGCAGTGGGAGGAAGGCAGACGGACAGACAGACTGCGAGGGAGGAGGGCAGCCTGCCAGGGTGATCCAGCTGGGAAAGCTGCAGCACCCATTGCCCATCTCACCGGGATCCCGTCCTCTCACTCCACCATTGTAAGTCCACCCAACAAGGGTGCTCCTGGAAACCTGAATTTCTTACTTGGCTTGTGGTGGGATTTGCATGTCTAGCCAGTGACACTACCATTTTCAGAAGTAATTAAATTTTTAATTATGCTGTTCAAGAGCTGGTAGCTACTGCTTTGCAGTTTTGTTTCTGTCCCTGTTGGATGCACCATGGAGCAGCACCATGAGCCTCCACCTTCACTTCCAGCAAGACTTGAACATGTAGCAAGAAAGAGGAGAGTGTGTGTCAGAACGCGTGCAGCTGAGCTCACAGCCACATGTCACAGCTGGAGACTGAAATCAGAACCGGGCAGCGCATTTCAGAGGCACAAGAACATCCCTTCAGGATTTCCCAACACAAGTCTGGAGAAAGAACGAGGAAGGCAGAAAGTCCCCAATCCCCAATCATTACCAGTCTGCAGACAGTTCTAGGAACACCACACCAGCTTTCCTTCAAGTCAGGCTCTAGGCTGAGCACTTGCAATTGTAGGAAAAAGGGAAAGTCATCATGTAAAAGTAGCTATAGTAAAACTGAAATACTCTCCAAAGAGGGCCTGTGCTGGAGCAGATGTTGTTGAGAATCATCAAGGAGAGTCAGAGAATTATCTGTGACCTTGGGCAAGTTGCTTTATCTCTTACTAGTTCAGACAGGCAGAGCCACACTCACTAAAACCACAAAACCTCCCCATTCCTCCTCTCTGTGGAAAGGGACAGGGCTGGGGAAGAGTAGCAGCGGACATTTTTCTAGAGAAAGGAGAGGTCTAAAGAAAACACAAAGAAATTAAAAGGCAGCTCATTTTGATCCAGGCAGATCCCTCAATCTTTTGAAGTTTAAAGGATCCCTGACTTTGCTAAAGCAGTCCCATGCACCCATTTGCAGAGAAAATAAAAGACCCTAAGTGCTGATTGCTCATTAATTTGCTTTTCTTTTCTCACAGTTTGTTTGCTAGCTTGTCTGCGTGGGAAGATGGAGTGGGTTTTTATTATTTTCCAGCCATTGCTTACCCCACCTGTTGTAGGGACCATCAGCATTTAATGGAGCTGAGCATCACTGAGCTGCAATGCCCACGAGCGTGTCTGTTCCCAGTCCCTTGGGTGGCCCTCCCTCGCAGACACCCTTTAATCAGTGTATTTCAGACATACAGCATGGCAAGCACTGAGCACCTACAGCACAGGGCTCATACTGTACTGGAACTCCCAGCAGCTTAAATCTCCACCGTGCGTCAGGCAACTCCAGCTGTGCCCGGGGCAGGGCTAACACAAGCTGCTTCCCCAGCCAGGTACAAAACAGCAGCACTGAGTGGCCGTGCTTTGGCATCTAATTATCACAATAGTTCAGGTAACCATTTTCAAATTGCTGCTAATTGCTGTTAATTTGTGTACACAGCAGCCCAACAGGATCTACAGCCCAGGTGGCAGAGGGCAATGCTTGGTTTTCAGGTCCTAATTTTATCTCACTTTTTAAAGCAGGGTTTGAACATCCACGGTTTTGACTTCTTCAGATCCCCTAGTTATGAAGTTATGAGAACACGTTTGTGGTGGGGCGATTTCCTTTTGCCCCAGACAGCTGTCAAGGGCAGCAGAATGGCCCAAGGCAAGATCTAATGTGGGTGGAAGGAGTGGCTTAAACCAGTAAGTTAAAGCGATGGGTTAGAAACCCCAGGGGAAAAAAGTGAGCCAATAATTGCTGAAAGTCTTCCTATTCTGCTAAGTTTACTTAGCCAAATTCAATGGCCCCTCTCCAGGCCTTCAGCCTTCTCCACACATTAGAAAAGAAGCTGGGAGCTCACCTGCTGCTTAAAACCCTCCTAGATGTGAGAAGGGTGACCAGATTGATCTAGGATCCCCCACAGCCACCCCAGGTGAATCAAACTGAAGACACCTATGGCCTGAATGCTGGTGGGAGTTAAAAGGTATTCTTAAAGTCTCTTTATTACGCTCCACCAGTCTGCTAGAAGACTCTTTAATGAGCAGTCTTCATTGGGAATGGACAAAAACTCTCCACCAAATGTTAAAGAAGGTGGAATAATGCATTAGCGTCTCAGAGACAATTGTCACAGATCACATTGGTGGTTCTTGAAAAAAAATCTGTTTGAATGAACAAATGCACATCTCACCTCAAAAGTATTACCAACTGAAGGAAAATCTGTTTGAGTTTTGACAATTTTCAGAGCTATTTGGGGAGCAAGAGGGAGGACAATTTCTGTCTGCAGGACAGGAGAAAAGGGCAGTTAGAATTTGTTTCAACATTTTTGCAAATAGCAGCTGCAACCTTGATGCGCCCTTGGCTCTGGACACCAGCAAAATCCATAGCTGTGCACAAATATGATCCCACATAGCTTGCAAATTGCAGCCTTTGGATTGATGACTGCTGCTGCCCAGAGCTGCACGGGGTCTGGACGGCTCTGGCAGCACGGGATGGGGGCTCCTCCCGCCCGGAGCTGCCCAGGATGCAGCACGGGGTCCGCTTTTGCCCTCTGTGCTACACCCCAAACCCCTCACAGCCTGCAGCTTTCCTCTGTTTGGACACCTGCCACAGAGTGCTTCATTTTGCTAAGCAAACATTTGCACACAAATATAATTACCTTCCTCTCCGGTAGCCTTTGTGCTCCGAATAATTTTACTGGAATGCTCATTTTCATTCAATTAAAAACTGAAATTATCTTTATAGTAATACCAGACTATTATCATTATTTTTATAAAACTCTTAAAATTCAGCTTTTGCTCCTTCTGCTAAATGAATGCACACAGAACTCTCTTTGGAGGTCTCAGCCTGAGTCTTTCATGAGGCATTCACAGAATATAGACTGGCTGGTTATCAGGTAATATTTTATACAAAGGCTGAACCTTTATTTAATAGTCAGAGCCTTCTATTGATTCGTGCAGGCAGTAATGGTGACTAACAGCTGTGATTCATTGGCACCTATTGGTATCAGGGGGTTGAAGTTTCTTTTCACTCTTCACAACCTCTTCCCTCTGCTTCCCTGAAACCCACATATTTTAAATATTTGGCTCTTTTAAATTACAAAGAGGTGAAATGAGAAGGCTTTTTTTTTAATAGTAGCTCTACTCTTGCAGTAAAATTCACATCCTTCTACGTGTCGTACCTGCAGCTATTTTAGAGCCATATGCAAGTTCCTAAAATCTCTTAAATTTACATACTGTGCTGTTTATCTCTTTTTTTGTTGCTTTTATTAGATAGGAAATATGAGATGAAGTATATGGGTTATAAAGAAACAACAAATGGTTCATGACAGCTATGGTATTTCAAAATTAGCTACTCCTTGTCCATTTTGTAAACGTAGGCACACAGTACTCTGCCCAGAAGTGATCCATATTCTTCCCCTTAAAATAAATAAATAAAATCACTGTCACGTTCATATGCAGCTGGTTAGAGTACCTTCGACTCAGTCAGAAAAACAAAACAGCAAGTTAGGAGCCTCCAAAATAATAATAGTTTAAAAAATCCATACACTTCCACAGCATTTCAGTGCTTAGTTCTACGTCTGTAGGCACAAGCAGGTTGCATGGTCTGCAGGACTGAAGCTCTGGAGGCACTCCTGTCCCTACAAAGTTGCTTCAGGCTTTCTGAACAGGGAACAAGGCCCTTCACAAGGGCAGCCTTCTGGCACCAGCACTCTGCTTCTCCTGGCCCCAGACCCATTGCTCCTTTTTACTGAGAGCTGCTTGCACCTCCAGGAGCACAAGGGCCAAGAACCTGGAACGTGGCCATTTTTGGTGAACAAACCTTTGCCAAATCCTCTTGGTTATGCTCTCAGAGATGCAGACTCTAACAGCTTCAAGCTTTACTCTTAGAGGTGTGAAATCATTACCTTCAGTGGTGGGTCTTCCACTCTTGGATGACTCTTTCAGAGCTGTGCATAACAAGCAATGGAACCCAGCCTTTCTTCCTACCAGAGAGCCCCAGTGGCTCCAGCCAGCTTTGTACTTCCATTTCCCCTCCTCACCGTCCTGCCCAACGTGAGTTGAGCACCAGGCATGAAGCTCTGGCCTTGTTAAATCAAGTCTGACTCTTACCACTTGTGATAGTGGGGACAGCACTTCATTATAGGCCCTCTTTCCCCAGCTGTATGTAATGGCAGCCAGAGCTTAACCTGGGGTAAAGCTGGGCCATTGCCTGATTTACTTAATTAGTGGGTCGTGATTTGACACTTGCAGACGTACCACTGATTGCTTCTGTGGAACTCTGAGCCCAATAAATCCCAAATATTTGAAATTCAAGCTCTAAGGCCAGTCAGACCAAACCCACTATTTCTTTATTTTCTTTCTTTATCTTTTGCTTCAATCCACTCTTAAAATCCTTTCCCTTGGAGCCTGTCAAAGCTGCCTCCCCAGGGCTCCCCTCATTGTGCATGTCCTCATGCAGTCCCTTTGTCATACCCAAGCCATGCAGTTGATGCTCACACTGAATTAGCAAGCAGGCCCGCGTCTGCTCTGCAAACATACCTCCAGCCTTATTTTCCTCCCCTTAATGTATTCCAGCCTATGCCTGGGTAGTTAAAATCTTCAGTTCCTACCACTCTCTCCTTTTTACATGCCTGTTTTATTTGCACAGTCATTTCACAGTCCAGTTGTTCTTTCTGGTCAGGTGGCCTATAAAATATTTCTATTACTAGTTTACTCTCTGAAACATCTCCAACTGCAGCCCATAATGACATAGCAGGCCTATTCCAGCCACTCTAAGATCCCCACTTTCAAAGGCTAATAAATCCTTTTTCTTCTCAAATAGCTCTCTCTTCTCACATTCCCTTCTCTTCCTCCCCAAACAATCTAAACAATCTCTACTCTTTAGTGTTAATACCTCTGTTATCTTCTAAGGAAACTGCAGCTGCATCCATACCTATTTCCCAATGGGCAATGCCTACGCATACAGCTAAGCCTCTAGCATCCACACCAAGAGGCAGCAATAAGCATCCTCCTCCTTCCATTCCCTGTGCAAATATAACCCAGCCCCTTCCCGACCGCATCTGGGACTGATGGCTTTGCCATTCCTGGTTGGGGTAAGCAGGGCTGGTTCTTATTTCTGTCCATCTTCCGGCAAGTCTCCAGTTCCCCAACTGCTTCCAATTTGTCTGGGAGGGAGGATCTGGTTAGAGTCAAGGACTTCTACTTTTTAATGTCTCTTCTACTGTATCCCATAAATATATTTAACTAGCCTTTCCCACTCCCACTCAAAGAAACCATCCTTCTGTCAGGGGTGTGGTGTAGGTTGGTTACAGACGGGAGAGTAAGACGGACCTAGTGCTAGGAGGTGAGACTGTCCCTGAGGTTTGCACTGCCTACCTTGACCTTAAATTAAATGCCTTAAGTTCCTGGGACTGCACTTTCTTAGCGTATGTTTCTGCTACAGTGGGAGGGTGACCGGCACCCTTGTGCCCAGCCAGGTCTCTGCAGGCAACAGGAGTGGCTCAGGACTCACTCCCATGTGCCAAGGGTTACTGGTGTGTGTTTAAGCACCCGGCCAAACGTTGAGGAGATTTACTCTATACTAAAATATGCTAAAAAGGAAATTTGGCCCTGAAAATATTTGGTCCTATGGTGAATATAAAATGAGATTTTAAATGTGTTTCTATGAGTGATCTGGAGAAGAGTTCAGGAGGGATGCAGGGGGTACAGCCAGCACAGTTCCCGGCACCCAGCAATTCACCCTGCTCACTGCTCCAACTTCGTATTTGCCAAAAAGGATGAGAAGAGCAATTTCCCTCTGCTCCTCTTGCAGACCTGCTGCAGCCCTGTGACTGGATTCTCCAGAACCCCACGCTGCTGCCTGGCACCCAGGGCATCAGCTGGATTGTGCTCCATAGGAAAGCTCTGCTAACACCGTGGTTGTTACTGACACAGATGCACATTCCCACAAATACCACCCTCATGCTACATACGTCCAACCAAGCAGCCAAATGGTTTTGAGCCAAGCCGTGGTCTCAGAGCCAGAAAGCTAATGCCCTGGGAAATCCCTAGGAAGCCCAAAGGCAGAGTGCCCACCGCTATGCACGGCCCCACGGCTGTTGCAGTTTCCCTGCTGTGAGTGGTGCTGGCTCTGCAAACTGTGCCACACCTGAACCTGTCAGGCTGCCTACAAATGCATCTCAGACCCAAAGCCCAGTAGCTCTGGATGTGGTACCTCTAGAGCATGGCCCTCCAGGAGATCTTGGTGACATCTGGAGCAGAAGGACCTGGCAGGAGCTGTTGCACTCCAGTGCTGTATCTGCAATTACCGATCTCTTAGCCCACATGAACATCCGAGTCACATCTCTCCTAAATGTTGGAAAAGCTCCCCTTGTGGTTTCCCAAACCCTGGTGTTGACACATCTTGTTGGGCCTTATAACACAGCAGCTGGACTCGGTCTATATTGAGTCAGATGGATCCCACTTTTGCCCTGAGTCTATTAGCACAGTATTTTAGTCCCTCTCACTCTTCCAAACTGACACACAGTACTGCTGAAGTTCCTAAAAATCCGGGATTCTGCTTTTCGTTGTAAGCCCAAAACAATTTTGAAATGGTTTGGAAGAAGTTTCAGGAAAGTTGTCCTAAACAAGGTCTGATTCATTCCTCCCATGTATGCACATTTTGCATTGGGGGTCAAACATAAAACTTAGAGTCAAACGCTGTTAAGGGTCTGATCCTCCCATAGATTTTGTATGTGACCAAAATTAATGAACTTTACATCTTTATCTATAAGTTTTCTCATCTGGAAAATTGGCTGCTAAAGATAATCCAAACCCACATGTTTCGTGAGATCAGGTTTTCTGACAATCCTGCTGTGCTCTCAGACAGAAGGGAGAGTTTATTAGTAGTTATCTGGTCACCCAACAAAACAAAATTATTAAAAGGTGCTTCTCTAAACAGGAATTCTACCGTCATTTACGAGAACAGAGACAGTACCTCAGGAGAGGTCACGAAGTGCCATTGCCACACAGCGTCAGCGCAGCTGCCTGCGACACAAGCATACGAAGTTGGGCCGTTACGTGGACTCATTGCCCAGCTCACTGCACACTGTCCTCATTCCACAGTGCTGAACCAAAGCTCAGCTGCTGGGAGAAGTCAGCCCAGGACACTGCTGGGAGGAGGTGAGGTGGTGTGGGGCTGAGCATCTCGGCCCACCCTGTGCCCTGCTCTGTGCCCTGCTCTTGTGCAAGCGGAGCTTGAGCCAAAAAGCACATGGACCGAAGGGCAGGATAAGGTTCGGGGTGATGCAGCTGCAGCTCTGCGGAGGGACCGCAGCATTTGTGCTGCATGGCGAACAGACACAGTTTTGCCAGGTAAATGACACAGTTAAACAAGGTAAATCAACAGTGACAGAGACCACCAGAAAATTATATTGACTGTAATGTTTACAAACACTCGTCACCTTCCAACTCAGTGATGAATTGGTAATTTTTTCACAGGAAGAAAAGATCCCTCTTGCTTTAAAGAAAGCTGTTTGATGAGGCACAAGGGAGACAATCAGACATTTAATTCAGTTTGACCTGCTCTGTCATTACAGCTCTTTGTTTCCCCATCTCTCTCTTTCGCTCTGACCTTTAGGATTGGGTACTTCGTGACCGTATTTTTATTTTTTTTTGACCAGGTCAGATCAAACGGATCCTGTTTCCCAAAGATAACGTGAATGCGGAATATTAATGCAGACTTCCCCTATTGTGTCCCTCTGCCTCCCTCCCCCCGCTCCCCCCACGCCCCACATGCCTCCCCCTGCCTGCAGCTCATTTGCACAAAAGCACACCGAGTCCCCACTCAGCAGCCCACCTTGAACAAAACACTCCAGGACTCTTGAAACAGCAGAAGTGCTAATCAAGCAGGGCCCTGTGCTGTGTGCTTCTGCAGTGGTTGCCTGGCATAGAAATGGGCTGTCTGGCCGCAGCTATGAGGTAACGTCTGGCTTTTTTGCCAAGCTGCAGAACTAGTCAGACACTCCCTGGAACAACATTTCTTCAGGAAAAAAAAAAAAGAAAAAAAAGAAAAGTTAGGCAAGAAATGATCTTCCAGAAACTTCCTTGCATCTTTCTGTGTGGGTTTTTNCCACCAGAAAATTATATTGACTGTAATGTTTACAAACACTCGTCACCTTCCAACTCAGTGATGAATTGGTAATTTTTTCACAGGAAGAAAAGATCCCTCTTGCTTTAAAGAAAGCTGTTTGATGAGGCACAAGGGAGACAATCAGACATTTAATTCAGTTTGACCTGCTCTGTCATTACAGCTCTTTGTTTCCCCATCTCTCTCTTTCGCTCTGACCTTTAGGATTGGGTACTTCGTGACCGTATTTTTATTTTTTTTTGACCAGGTCAGATCAAACGGATCCTGTTTCCCAAAGATAACGTGAATGCGGAATATTAATGCAGACTTCCCCTATTGTGTNTGTTTTTTTTTTTATATGAAAAGTTATATAACCAAATTACTTAGAATGCAATGGGTTTCATCAGCTGATTTTGGGCAGTAATCTTACGAAACTGATTTGTCACACCAGGCACACTGGAAATTCAGAAAGGGGAAAGAGCACACACACACAAATTACACACACACACAAATTATACACACACACACAGATGTACCCCAGTCTTTTTCCTGCAACACAATCTAAGTCTATCAGTCAGCTATTTTTGGATGGAAACTGACATAGAGCAATACCAATTCAAGCAAGGCAGAGCTAACCTGCATCTGCAGCATCTTTTTTCAGTGCCACTGATTGATGTAATTAACCAGTTAGAGGGATTTTTTTGTTATACTGCAGCAGCCCTTCTCTTTCCTTAAGAAGTTCGTTACGTACTGAGGTTGCGTAGTATTCCTGATTCAGTCTATTTTGCTTTTTATAATACCACTGACTGCTTTATTTTTTCTCCCGGAGGAAAGAAAATATGTCATAGAATCATATATAGTTCATTCTTCTGCAGTGAAGGCTGAAAAATAGTCTGAAGAGACATGGCTGCTCCTTTGGAGTTTGAAAACCTCTCATTAAATGTGAGTGTATATCTCAGTCAGGAATTTAGGCTTGTCCCTCGGTGACACCCTTCAAAGAGTTAATTCCTGAGAAGCAGCAGCTCTGAAAAGGTGCAAGAAGGAATGTCTTGTCCTCGGGGTAGGAGCAGCCAATGGAGCCGGGTGCCGGTGATGTAATGCCTCAAACCTGGTGCATCATTGGCTCCGGAGATATTAGACTTGATATGATTTTGGAGAGTTTGGTGAGAGGAGTTTTTGCAAGAAGAGCCTGTAAATTTCCTTGCACCAAGGACATTTCACTTAAATTCTCCGGTGTTCTTCAGCTGGGCACGTCTGGCTGGTAGAAGTTTGCTCTGACGATAATAATTCTGTCTTGTGTCTTCTCAGTGCTGTTCAGCTATTCTGTGTCCTGCTATCTGGGAGGCATTTCTCTGAAGTCAGACTGTGCTGGAATTACTTCTTGAGCCTGCCCATGAAATTGAAATGAATTTTTAATAAAAAGCAGTTGTTTTTTCTCTGACTCACCTCTGAACTCTTAATTGTTTCAGGCACCAACTTCCATTCCCCCAGCTTCTATTACCTTCCTAGGTTTTCATCTGCCCAGTCTTATTTCTTTAGCTGATTACTTTATGACGAGATGGCTGATGATGTCTTAAATGAACCTCTCCGGTCTGGGCTTGCTCTGGAGGAATCTGCTTACCCTGCCATGGTGTCAGCACAGGAGCACGAAGCCTTTCGCACACCACGGTCTTGAGCTGTGGGATTTGCAGGGGTGCAGCCCCCACTGCTGCCCAGCCACTCTGGTGCACTAAGTTCTGTTTGAACTTTCACCGTGATTCAGTCACAGAGACCTCTGAGATTCTCAATGCTTTCTCTCATCCCCCTTCCATGAAATAAAGAGTCTCGTAAGGAAGATGTTCGCAGGCTGTCCGCTGCAGGCCCCCTGGAGATGCGGTGCTGGTGCTGCCGGGTCAGGCCAGCACTGCACGGAGCCCAGTGCAGCCCCGGGGCCTCTGGCAGCTCGGAGGGTTCTGCTCCCTGCACGTCCCCTGGGCACCCTGCGCTGCCCCAGGCCAAAGCTCACACCAGTGCTGTGGGAGGACAGCCCTGCCAAGGCACAGATGGTTTAGCACTTCTGGAGTGTGCCTCATTTCCAAAGAACAAGAATCCTGAGTTTCCCTGAAAACTACAGGGTAAATATAATTTCCGTTCAGGTTTTTAATTCTATCTCGATAAAATCCAAGTCTGTGTTTCGATGAAGACTTTTTAAAGGATGTACAAAAAATCTGATTTCCTGTTTATATAAAGAAAATTAAAACTGAAATAACTCATTCCAGAAGCGAAACTTTCCCTGCCACCTCCCACTTTTGTCTGAAGAGCACTAGTGCGGTTTCAGTGAAACCGGCTCAGGCAGCGGCGTCTTTGAATAGCAGCGGAGTGGCACCTCCCGAGGCCGAACTGCCTCCACTTCTGACGATAAGGAGGGCACAAAGATGAACTGAAGGAAACTTTGCACCTCCTCTCCCTGCACTGCACAGTCTGCAGATGATTATACCTGGCATGCTTCTGCCTTCTTTGTGTGAGTAATGCAGTCCTAAAAGCCTTTCAGAGAAAAAGCTCTGAAACGACCCCAGAGAGTCTGTTCCACCGCCTAACTCTCCTAATAAGCAGAAAACTTTTCTTAATATCCAATCTAAATCTTTTTTGTTTCCTGCAAATTAAGCTGCTTTATTCTTAAGCTGCTATCCTACCTCCACTGGAGAAGGGAAATAGCTAACCATCATCCTTTCAATCAGCCACAGCACGGAGCTGTTACCATACCTGTCCTTAATCCTTTTTTCCCCAGACGAAACCAATCCAGGTCTTTCAGTCTTTTCTTCTCACTCATGATGTCTAAATTTCATGTATTTTCTGTTGTCTTTACCCTGGGATTTTGTCTCTTTTTTTGAAAGTTTCCAAAACCAGACCCAGCATGCTGTGCTCCTGAGCAATGTGTTGCTGCCTCCTCTCCCCCTGCTCATCAACACAGGCCAGAGCAGCGCTGATTCCTTCTCTGAATAAGGGCTGATAAAAGCAAGGGACAGGAATATCATCCATGTGGGTCGCCTGCTTTGTGACATTTTGCTGAAAAAGTATCCCTGTTTGAATTGCTTTGCACAAAGGAAAAACAAGCACGACACCCCCTCAGCTCCCCAGAGCAGTAAGGATGCACAGCGTGCCCTGAAGGGATTGGTGCTGGTAACTCCTCCCGGTGTGCCCGCAGCCCAGCTCGTGGCCGGACTGGCCGTGTGCAGCCAGCTACCTCTGCATTTGTACTGACTTTCCTGTATCATTGTGCCAGAACATCTCCGAAATGCTGATAATTGACATTAAGTGGTAAAGGAGGGATTTAATAGCCAGCTGTTGAAACATATGGGAAATGAAGACCACAGAGCAGCACCAATGCATACTGTAAACGTGTGAAGTGCTATCAGTTAGTTTCTTTCTTCTGAGTGCATGGGATGCAGACCATCCCTTGTCATCTTGCTCAGCCTTCTCAGTTGCAACCTATGGCTGTCATCCATACTGACTTGGTAGAGATTTGTTTCTGCCAAGTCAGAGCCATAACATTTGATTTCTTCCTTTGCTGTATTGAGCAAAATGAGGTTTTGCTTGCTACCTTGATGGAAAACAGTGCATCATTTCACTACTACCTACGTAGAGGTAATAAATGAACCAACAGTACAGCACAAGAGATTGAAAAAGCCCCACATGTAATTAGTTTTAACACTGTTTATAGATTTTGACAATGAAACTTGTGATGTTAGAATGTAATGACGAGGAAATCCATATTCAGTGATCCTACAGTTATCTCTCCCAGCAGCAGCAACAATACCTTTTCTTTCCCAGACCTTTCTGGCTCTTAAGGAGACATTTTGTGCTGGCTTTGGAAAATTAGTATTGCAACACATAATGTGCTGTGCTGAGGCCCTGCATAGAGCATTCAGGTATGGCTGTGTGGGGTGTTTGCTGCCTGCTTTATAGAAATGCATCTCAGTTGTGACTTCAGCTAGCCAAGCGTCTCAAAATTGCTGTAATAACAATGACAGCTGTGTTTGGAGCTGTTTGTGTGTGTGTGTACAGGGAGTCTTTCCATTTACTTTAGGCAGTTTGAGAAAGGGCCTTTGCTCATCTTCTGCTGCACAGACTTTCACATGAGCCAGCCATTAAAGCGAACCACAGGGAATATGCATGCACATAGGGAACAAAAGGAAATTCGGAATTTGAAAATATAACTGTTTCTAAATATTCTTCTGATATGACACAGTAGTCCAGTGGACAACCAGATGCACAAAATGCACGACCAAGTACTACCTCTTCCCGCAGTGTCTGGAAATTTGTGCAAACTGAATACACAAAAATGTCAGCCTGCTCTCAGCCACTCATCAGCTCATCCCAGAACTCCCTGTCACGTTGGTGCTTACAAACCATCCACAGATGACTTGCTGCAGGGTCACTGGTGAAACTTTCTCTGGCAGCCCCTGCAGCAGGGGCATGCAGCCACACACCGGCCCCATCCGACAGCCTCTCCCTCTCCCTGCTCCCTCGGGTGCAGGCAGGCCCAGCGTGAGCTCCTCAGGCACCCACAGCGACTCACCCACGCCAGTGGCTCCTGCAGGAGGACACCCCACTTTGAGATGCTTGGATGTCTTGTTGCCACCATGTTTCTTTGCAAATTGCTCGCATTTGAAAGCAGAAAAATTCCACTCCACAGGACATAAAGCGTCAATGTAAGTGTTAATTATATTTTCATATCAGAACATAAACTCCAGTTTGTAGGAACATGGGAGTCCTTAAAATATATGGTAATAAAAAATTGAAAACAGCTAGTGTTCTTGAATCAATTTTCACATTTGTAACTTTAAAGAATAGCTCCCTTTTTCTATCTGTCTCATTTTGTCAGCTCTGTATGGCTTTCTGCTTGCCTTGTCATTTCATCAAAAATATGTCAGTCTGTGATTTGCAGTTTCTTTCAATTAAAACAAATACCCCAAAATACCAACAAAAAAAAAAGCAGAAGCAAAGTCTTAACAATGTATTAAACTATGTGGGCATGGTAATCTGAAAGAATACGTGTAGTTTATTCTATCAACTCTAGGCAAAACTGCAAACATTCAAGCTATAATTGTGAAGATAATACCCCTCTGCTGCCGTTAATGGCTGCTGTCTGTGGCGTGTACGTCGCCGGTAATCTAGCGAGGTCATTCACATCATAAAGCAAACACAAAGAATCCTGTAGAAAACACTGTACGTATCCGACTTACCGTAATATCTGAGGGCTTTCTTTGGAACCACAAAAATTGGACCTTCCATGTATATGATTTACTTTATTTACTGGATTTCAAAATTTTTAATCTTTCCAAGGTCATTACAATAATGAGAAGCACAAAGTTAAAAGATGCTGACTACAGAGTTTGCAGAACCTTTCTGATACCTTCTAAGCACTCATTTCTAATTCCTAAAACTCCTGACTTCTTATTTTTAAGCTTCTCCAAACTCCTGCAAATCCCAGGAGCCTATAGCAGTCTTCCAAACCTCTAGCAGTACATTTACTTTCTTCTAAGTTAACTACTAGACCTAATTAAACAACACTGTCTCATCTGAGTGGATGATATTCTTACAGTCTGAATACAAATTAAAACTCCAGTTCTGTTAACATTCAGGTCAGTTAATCAGAATAAACCTCTTTAAAAACTGGAAGACTAAAGTGATTTCAAAGTCAATCATACTCAACACATTTTTAAGGATGTCATTTGTAATATTCTCTGTTGGTTCCCTTTAAATAATAATAATAAAAAAGAACTATCAGTTCTCAGATCAGCCTAGTTCAATGAAAAAAAAAATAGGGAATTTTACATGAAGGGTTGCTAAAGAGCTACAGTTTCCATAGGGCAAGCATGCAGTCCTGTCTGTTGAAAATTGTACAGACAGTTGCCAAAACAGCATGTGCAAATTAGACATCGTTCACATAATGAACTTGTTAGAAGACTAATTCAAGATTTGCATGTGGAAATCTGAATGTAGAGCTACATTATTCCTTGTGAATGCAGATGTATCTATTAGCTTGTGTGTTTTAACAGATGTTATTTTGAAAACAAGATCCCACGTCCTCACAGTACAGAAATTAATAACCAGAGACTGCAGTTTCTTGGAGCACTTCTGTCGTACACAGGACATCACACCAGACAGTCAGAAACGCTGGGTTTTCAGCTCACCCTCATAAGAGATATTCTGTGTGAGGGAAATCACGTTACTTTCCCCTATTTTTGTTTACCTATTAGTGACATGGCTCTAACGTTCCTTATCTGCCATGACATGCACACTGTCAGACTCGGTGTTTGTGATTCACTTTAAGCTCTGCAAATGATTGCATGTTTTAGAACAGAATTAAAACTTGATTTGTTTAACCCAACCATTTTCTTACTGCAAATGCTAATCACTTGGCAGTAATTTCCTCATACTAAAGAGAGGGAAAAACAGTGAGAAGCAAACAGACACACATGCAGGTATGCTGGCAAGCTTGGAGGCAGGCTGGGCCTTCATGGCTGGAGCTGGCCCTGTAGTGACTTGGTAAACTGTAGAGGAGTGTGTACAGAAGAGCACAGAAAGCAGAAGCTGGGCTTTCACCAAGCACAAAAAGGCTGTATTTGGTTCAGTGTGGCAGGGAACATACCCCTCCCACTAATGGCTTAAAATGGAGACTTTCAAAATGTGCATGCCATGGGTAATTGTTTTAGGGCTCAGCAGCAACGATGACAAATGCAGGCTTTGCTTAGCATTCAGTTTGCATATTGCTAAAATACATATAGCTGCTCAGGTTTTAGGCCCTGTAATCATTCTTTTTAAAGTGCAATGCTATTTTCAGCTTTATCTTCATTTTATTCTCATTGAAAATAATTGCTGTGATTTAGAGACTGTCTAATGCCCTGTCGTTATCTCCAAATCCCCAGCAGTATAAGTATGCTGGCATCCAGTAGTGAACCTGAAAGCTGCGTAGATTTTCAAGTTGCAGCATGTTAATCTTGTTCAGTATGTGGAACGATCTCTCTAATTGAAAAGATAAATGCAGCCTGGCTTTATATGTACTTTTTCTATGTTTGCATTTGAAGTTCAGTAAATGGTAGGAAAGGAAAAATACAAAAAAAAAACAACAACACACAAAAACAAGCAAACCAAAAATAAAATAAAATAAAAAAGACACCACGGAAACAAAATTAAACTGAGGCAAGTGTTGGTTTGGAATTCAATAACCATATATGATTTGTCCTGCCTGACTGTGCTCTCTCCATAAAAACTGAAGGTAAATATTATTCAAATAATCTCTTAGGGAATGAAATTTGCGTTTAGGTAGACCTCAATACAAGGATAGTGAAACGGTGACTTTCTCTAAGACATTAGCAAACCCTTTGTTGGCTTCACTATGAGTAAGATACCACTGCTGGATGGTTTGGGCCTCAAGCTGTCATACTGACACAGGAGATGTAAATCAAAATGCTGAGATTGATGCTGTGTTGCTTGAAATATTTTATTTGTTCCCTGTACCTGCTCTATAGGCCCTTCCTCTGCTCTTTTTCTCTCTTCTTCACAGAAGCTGGTATCTCCTGAAGGACACAACAAGAAAGTAGGGACTAACTTTTCCCAAGAGAAGCATCTGAGGCTCTTGCATGAGTAAGCTGGCACCATGCAGTATGTCATACACTGTGCAAAGGATATTTAGGGGAATATCCTGCACATGTCGCATTGACTTCTGGTTCTCAAATCCAGACAGGAATGGCACCTTCCTGAGAAATCTCCTATAAGCAGTAAAAGAAAAATGCTGTAATATGGATTCTGAAGGGTTGCTACACATCACACCTTCATGTGGTTTCACTTAGGCTGCTCCTGCTTCCATCCGGCTGGCAATACCCAGGGGTGTGGTTTGCGTGTGAGATTAGACAGGTTGAGAGGCAGGCTTTTATCATTGTTCCTGCAGTGCATGCAATTTTTTTTTATGTGTTCCTACTTGTAATTTTATCGCTTGGTTATTATTTCACAGTGGTTTTTATTGCACCTTTTACTACAGGAGTCTTGTGAGTATTGGATATTGGGGAGCAAGCTTTAGTCGGTGCAGTCTGCCTGTGAAAAACGGGCAGCAGGTGGCCAGCAGAAGCTGGTGCTCTCTGTGAAGTCTGCATGTTGCAGTGAAGCCTCAAAAGATGCCTGGCTTAGTTCATTCAAAGAGCTGTCTGCAGCATTGCTTCACGCACACCCTGAGGAAGTTTGTAACGCTGTGCAGCCCAGGCAGGAGAGTGCTTGAGAGCTCCCACGCAGGTTGGCTCTATTATCCAAATTGGGTCACTCATTCCTAATTATTTATAACCTCTATCTGCAGTGTATTGCACAGCATGATGAGTACACTCTAACAGGAAACTTCTCGGACATCCAGCTTCTGCTGTTTTCTCTCACGAGGAATCCCTAAGCAGAGCTCCCCTCGGGCTCACCAGAGGGCCGCTCCTCTGCCGGGCCCCGGGGCGGGCGGCATTGTGGATGTGCTCCCTCCTGACCTCCAGCCAGCCTCAAGAATAACATTTGCCGGCTCCTTGTAAAGCTTCTGGTAATGAGGGCTTCCTCATTACAAAGTCTAATTATGACAGTGTGATTGCAGGGGACCCAATCTTAACACACAGGCTTTCATGACCCTTTTCTTTACCCGGTTTATCAGGGTGCTTCACCACGTTGGACCTGGCAGCGTGCAGCTAACATCCTCACCGAGCCTTTTCCTTCTGTCCCACACTAGCAGTCAGTTGGAATCAGCTTGATGAACCGGTGGGTCAGCAGGAGAGAAACAGGGCATATTAGTCTTTAAGCTCCTTAGATAAAATGTCCCAGTGAACTCTGGCAAAAAGAGGAGTTGGAGTGGGACCCTGCAGTTAGGGGAGGGAAATTAATGGATGTTTGCTGTTTTTATTTTAAGGAAATCAATGGACTTGCTGGAGACTGGGTGATGGAACACACAGCTGGTGGAATGGACAGCCAAAGATCACTATTTTCCTTTTAAGCAAATCAATGTGTTAATTGGGATTCTGGTGGGATTCTGAAGCTGCTAATGGAGGTGGGGGCCAGTGGAGGATCATTAGTCTTTATTATAAGCAGTACAGTTAGTTAATTGGGGTGTGATTGTATTGTTGAAACAGAGAACAGACAAAGAAGGAAAAGTGATTTTTAAAAACTGTCACTTTAAGCTTTCGCTAATGAAATGGATTTATTTAAAAAAGCTAAGAAAAAATGTAATTTGTTTCTCCTTTAGGTCTTTCATCTTGGGGAGATCTTCATTTTCATGAGGCCATTCTCTTTTGCAAGGCAGGTTTTCCTGCTTTCCAGCCCAGCTTAGAAAGAAATGATGTAATCCTTGGAAAGTTACTATTTATTGGAGCCTTATGAAGTTGGTGGCAAAGCATCATCAGGTCAGATGAGATCAGGTCTTCTCCAAACACCCACATGAACATAGAGACAGCTCCGTATTTTATTTCAACTTGGAATTTTTTTATGATAGCCTGGGTAAAGACGCATGGTTTCACATAGATATTAGGGCTGTGCCTCAGAGCTGATTTTTTGCCCACATTATGAACACCTGCAGGATAGACTGTGTAGTAAAATCTAGATTTTGCTTTTGTTTTTATCTCTTTTGTTTCCGACTGTGAGAAGTTCTAAGCCTGTCCTGGCTCAGGTTTATTCTCAGCGAGATAAGACCGGGTACTGAAGGAGAGAGATGGAATTTCCCTTGGAGACCAGGTGGGGACAAGTGGAGGAACGGATGCTTCTGTGGATGGACTAAGGTGTTTCTCATGAAGGGGAAGGAGTTATCTGCAAAACTGCCCTGGAAAATTGTGGAAAAAACTTTTAGGATAGATTCAGAAAAAAAAAAATCTTTGTTTTTTTTTTGTTTGTTTGTCTTAACCAAATGAAAAGTGAAGTTTGAAATGAATCATTTAGGGTGAGTAAAATATGTCACTGAGTTTGAAATAGAAAGTATCCTTTCACTTGTAAGCATTTAAAAAATAAAAACAGGTACATTTCTGAAAGGTGTACTGTCTCATGAAAAAATGTTAGCAGGAAACACTTCAACTTGCTAAAATTTTAAGAATGAAACAACTTAAGTTCAACGTGAATTCATAAAATGTTTCAGTTGACCCAAATCTGTTATCTTCAGAGCATAATGTTTTATCAAAATCTACCCCCAGCGCTGGCAGTACATCCCAGAAATGTTCTGTACTCGGAATGAGGCCCACGTCTCTCTAAGCCACCTCTCTGAGCCCTGCTCAGAAGCTCTTTCGTTCCGTTGCACATCGGATGGACATTGCTGTGCAATCACCAGTGGACTTCTCACAGATTCACAAGTTTCAGACCTGCTCTTCTCTTACCAGTCCTAGTGTGTAGTATCCGGCTTTGTCATAATGTGATTCCCTAATCGTCTTGTTGAATGTTGAAAGGAAAGCCGGCAGACTTTCTGGTGTTGCTGAAAGCCCTCAGGCCAGGCTGGCAGATAGCAGCCCTCTTATTTATTTGTCTAAATAAGCATGTAGCATGATGGATAAGCTGTCAAGGAGAAATCAAATCAGTGGGGATGTAGCTTCAAGGGAATTACCACTTCAGCTGCACTTCTTTTAAAAAATATGAAAATGAACATAGTTGGTGGCTAACGCCAGAAACTGCATTTCAGGAATAACAGTGATATTTTCAATAGAACATTGCAGCTGAAAAGATTCTGAACTATAGTGTACAATAATCACAAAGCTCATTTTAGAAAGATGCTTAGCCCAGAAATGAAAGCAGAGTATGTATGTGAAAGTGCAAATGACTCCATGTACGCAATTAAAAGGAACTGAAAACAATGTAATTGTTCCAAATTTTGAAAAATTAAATATATATACTTACTTCAGCGTGTTGTGTGTGTTTGAGAAGAAAGTACAGAGAACCTGAAAGCTTTTAGCAAACTCATAAAACCAGACACTGTAGGAAATGAACTTGTTCCAAAAAAGAAAAGCTACTTTTAGAAATACAGCTCCGCGTCTGGCCACAAAGTAATTAAGGTTCTTAAAGCTTTCTTGTCCAGATGAGTGACTGGCACAAAATAATAATAACTATACAGTAATAACAGCAGTGACTTGTCACTGCAGGGAATAGGTAGCAGTAAACAACTTCCAGTAGGAGGGACAAAGCAAAGGGGTAGGGGGTGGTGAGGGGTGGTAGCGTGTGTGGCTCTGAGGGGGTGGGTGCTGGAGGAAGTATCAGAGAGGAGAACAGAGACTTCTTGCCAAAACAATGCGAAACATCTTGTCTTACAGTTCAATTCATAAAAAGAATACAACTGAGTCATATTCTTTCCACTATTCAGTGTGTGTGTGACACAAGATGCAAATTCCATGTGTGATTCATAGAGAAAAATGTCAGTTTTTCAAAAGCATACATGAGTCTAAGAGCTGCTTCAGGTCCAGACTCAGCCATTGCAGGGAAACTGGTTTTTCTCTTCCGTCTTGTCCTTCAGTATCCAAAGGCAGGACCTGGGGACCTGGCTCAGACAAGGTCACCCGCCTCCTGCAGTGTGATTACCACTTTCCGTTCTCTCTAGCATGAGTGGAAGAAATTTGTCATGTTACAGAACCGAGTCTGCAAAACTCATCTGGTTCAACTGGAGTTTTCCATGAACACCAGCGGGCACTGGACCAAGCCACAGAGGACAAAAAAAGGTTCAAATCCAAGCGGAACTCAATAAATTGCTCTTTTCCCAAACATCCGCCAAATTTTTGATACCTCAATTTAGTCTGTACTTGTGCCATCTCGGAGCAGAAAATTCGGAGAAGCTTTAAGTCCAAATAAGATGGCATCTCCTGCAAGTGCACAATGTGGAACTGTCGGACTCTCAGCACACTTTTTTGTCTGGACTGACGCTCAACTCAAGCTGACTTGCAGTACAGTTGCACTGCTTCCGTTTTGCACCAGAGGTAAGAAAACCCAGAAATGATATCTACTGTCTTTGACAATAACGTGGAACATTTTGTTTGGCATTTCTGTCAGTGCGTCCAGGTGAGCAATCTGCCACACCACCATGCAATTCAATGATTCAATACTTTCTTGGGCTGCCTTTGTAAAAGATATCACAGTCCCAGATGAACACCCATTTGTTTTGAAAACTATGCCAGATCTCCAACTTTTTTTTTTTTTTTTTAATTTTAGGAAAATTCCACTGGTAGAAAGGAAAAAAACAGTTTTTTTTCTCAGTGAAATACAGTTCAAGGTATTCCTAACTATAAAGCTGATCAGAAAATCCCTTTTCTCAAGAAAATTTCAATGAAAATATAAACAATTTTTCTTTCATTCATATTTTCCATGCAAATATTAGTCTTCAAAGTTAAATTTAACACATGTACTCATATATATGTTTGTTGATTTGAACATGTATTCTGTCATCCCCTCTTCTCTATAACCCAAACTTGGCATGATATTCTGCAACAGCCCTACACTGCTGGCATGGGAAAGTAATTTCTCAAAATATTCAGCAAACAGCTACACTCTATGTTACAAAGGAAACGATAATAATGTTCCACAAAACCCATGGCTCTGGCAGTTTTATCCCTCTGAAAGATGCTTTTTAGGGAAGGTACTAATAAGGCCATATAGATTCGTCCAGTGTAGAAGATGATTCAGAATAGAGAGCATTCACTGAGCATTCATGGTACCAGCCTAGAGCCTAGAGTTTTGCTGCAGGTTTGAACATTTCTCTGAACGTTCAGAGGCCACCAAGGTGGGATTGGAAGGTCCTCTGAAGTCATCGAGTTCATGCGCTGCTGCTGTGGATGAGTACAGAAGGGTATGCTCAAGGAGCAGGAAGGGCAGTGCTCTGAGTCTGTTCTCTTCAGAAAGCTTGAGTTCATCTGGCTGGAGTCACCGAGCAAACCTTCAAGAGTCCGTTTACATCTCCCATTGCAAAGGAAATTATTTCAGGCTCAGCTCATGGACTGCATTTGTAAATGGCACCCTGCAGGCTTCACACATCCTGGAGAAGCTGTTCCAATGCATTACTTCTCTCTCCTTTTGTCTTTCGGTCTTACAGCCCTCGCCTGGTTATGATTCACCATCACAGGAGGAAATGAAAGTCAGCAACTGTTGACTTTTTAGCCAGAGAGAAGTTCAGTTTATGGAGCAAAAAATCCAACAGAAACACAAGTGGGCCAAACGATAGACCAATTTCAGATAGAATAAACAAAGGAACGAAACCATCAGCAGCTGAGAGCAACAGCAGCTTGGAGCTCCAGTTTGCTATTTGGCCATTGCAGAGTTACAAGCCAAACAAGTGTTCATATGAGACCAAGGACATGGACTGCAATAAGAGAACAGCTAGGAAAATACCCCAATGGTAAAAACTACTTGCATTTGTGCTTCACTTCAGTCTGTGTCCAGATGTAACAAAGATTGTCTCCAAAAGTGAAAAAAGAACTTAATAAAAATTACAAAAGGGACTCGTTGCAATTTATGAAAGATGAGTACAATACCAAAGGGGAACACAGCAAACTTTGAATAGGTGTGAGGATTTTACCAATCCCTGAAACACTTGCATGTCTGTACAGGCTTTTTTGTCTTACCAACTTCAAATGGGAGACAGAGAATTAAACGTTTCTTAGTGTGTATTGCCCCTTTCCCAAGCCTTCTGGTTCTGATGGAATTGTTAACTCACTACATCCTCTCAGGTGTAAATGCCATCATGGCACTGTTACTGCTCTGAGATGCAAGGAACAAGAGCCCAACTTTCTTCATGTAAGGGTTACCAATTCAAAAGAAGGCCAACAGAGATGAAAGGTGCTTTCTCCACGAAGACTGTTTGGCATCAAGCCTACCTCGCCATACACAGTGAGTAAGCTCCTGTGTGCACTTGCTAGACAACAAGCTATAGGGAACCTGAGCAGACAAAAGATGAATCAAACAAAATCACCTACTGATTTCAGATCAGCAATCTTTACTGCTCTAAAAACTACTGTCTCTAAGTGCTGAGATAAGGGAAGAGTAAGTTCTCAGGTGCCATCAGTGAATACTTTATTCTTAAAAAGCAATGTAACATAGCTGTCAAACTGAAAACTGCCCCATAGACATACTGGAGATATCTTGCACATGTTTAAGTGCATCTAAAGCAACGAGTGATGATTCCACATCTAACCCTGTCCAATTGTGCCATTGGCATCCAAGTGATAGCTGCCTTGTGGGGCTTACTGAATGAGGCAGTGTTGCCTGTTCACACTGCTGAATTGTCCAGGGCATCACAGGCAGACACTTGCTCTTATCCTTTATAAGCACAACCTCATGCTTTATTGCTTGTAACCCTACAACAGCGACAGGCTCCAAATTCGTCTCAACTCTAGAGACCAGGATGAGCTCAGGGGTCAGCCTTCAGGCACACCCAGTAGTGAGCAGGGCTGAACCTTCACATCTCTGTCATCACAACAGGAAAGTACTGCCTCACTTAGGGTTTGCTGCTTGTTCATTACCAATTGGAGAAGTGAAACAGATTTCTTTGCCCTTAGCATCTGATTTAAAGGGTCACTGAAACCATGATTGCAGTAGATCAGCCATGAGAATAGCAAGACATACCTGACATGCAAGTCAGCCAACCGTGGCCTCCCCAGGTGGCTCCCGTGTTAATGCTGAGCTGTGGCACCCTCCGCAGTATCAGACACCATGTGCACATTTCAGCCTGGATAGTGAAGGGGAAGAGAAGGATGGGATCTGTAATGCAGTTAGGAATAGGACTCTGGGAGATGCCTCTAGCAGGAGACTTTTAAGTGATACAGAAGAAGGTTAACATTTTGTGTGGGTTGAAAACATACAAGGACTCTTAGCATCCTTCCCACTTCCCACAAGTTCCTTTCCTTAAATCTCACTTCATTGCCTGCCTCAGTGGGAGACACCACTCAGTAGCTGTCTGCAACTGAGGAGCTGCAGGAGAAGCTCGGGTGGTTTGAACCTACTCATTCAGAGTGAAAAGGATAGTGGTAAATCTAGTAGCTGTAGATCCACAAGCAAATCAGACATAGTACCTCTATTCAGTTCATAGTTTGGAAAGTGCTCTCAGTAGAATTACTACATTGATTGTAGCTATTTCAGAAAACCTATGCAAATTCTATGAAAAAATATAGAAACAGTAATGGAAAAATACCAATAAAGAAACTCTTTCAGATCCAACTTGGCCTAAAATTTAGGCTTTGTAATAGCATGATGTAACAAAAGTTATATTTCCATGACATTTTGTTTTAAATTCCAATGGGGAGGAGGGAGAAAAGTTTGAACAAAGATTCTCTGTAGTCCTTGCTTTGTAAGGAAGGATGTGAAGCCTGAGAATCTCAGAGTGACTTAAAGCTTGTCTGGCTGAACACTGTCAGGGGTTTCTGTTCATCTGAACGTATGCTGCTTCCATGCTCTCTTCAGTAGCCTTGGGAGGAAGCTGGTTTAAGGGCACTAATCACTGCCAGCCCAGTAGAGCGCAAGAGACAAGAAAAATTTCCCAGGGCTCGGTCTGGGACTTAATGGCTGCTGTCTGGGCACAGTGGCCTGAACCCTGGTCACCTGGCAGCCTACTTCTTGGGTGCACTCCAGGTGGCCAACAGCCAGGGTTCAAGTAGAGCCTCACTGAAGTCAATGGAGTCTGTATGAGTTCCATCTCATGTGGGTGCCTGTGTTAGGGTTGTGAGCTATTTTCCAGTGAGAGAATGGCCAGCAAAGAACTGCTTACAGTGCTATTCAATAAATGACCGGGTGTAGTGAACAGATGTAAGAAATCTGGGACCTGTTCTCAAGGTCTCAGCTGGAAGTCCTGACACTTCATCTTCAGCAAGGACGTCCCTTTCCTTTTGTGGGCTTCTGGCAGAATTTTGCCAGCTCAGAGCTGATCCCCAGCCCCTCTGTGGAAAGCAGACATAGCCCACACATAAACCAGAAGAGAGGGTTGGAAGGAATATTTTTTCCAGTGAGGTTGGGTGGATTTATTTTCCTTGAATTTTTCAAGTATCAAAAATATTTACACATAAATGTGTATTCATGGGGAAAAAAAAAAAAAAAAGCTCTAGGTATTTCTGTTGAATACACAGCAACATCCACATAAGAATCATCCCATAGACCCTACCACAGGTGCTTATGCCAGTTTTCACTGTGCTCCCTTAGATGGGCTGTCTCTCCTGTGCTCTGTATTGAGGGAGTAAGAAGTGCAGAGTTACGTATGGCATGAGGCATTTATAAACCTTGGAAGATGAAGTCAAGATGATGGATACAATGAAATGGGAACATGAAACATAGGAACTATGGCTCCCACCATGCAGTGCATGTAGCGTGCTTCAGACTGGGAGACTGGTTTCATCAAAGACATACAAGTGTTTTCCTTAGTACTTGAAGTCCTTGAAAAATATTTCAGTTAATCCAAAACTCTATTTTCTGTCCCAAAAAGAAGGAGAGGAGAAGGAAGAGAAATTTTGACCGGTCCCAGACAGGACAATATTCCTACAGTCTATTATCATAACAGGGACATTAGGAAATCAATACTGCTATCAAAGGTATAATGCAATGCAGCATTATTTCATAGTGAAAAGGGCTTTTCTAGAACTTCTGGTTATCTCCTACTGAACCATACTAAGAATCTCACGGCAACAATTTGGTTAAGGCAGTTGGATGATCTTTTCACATAGAAAACATCCCCACAGTTGAGTCCTCGGGACAGCATCTTTACAAGTACTGCCATGAAATGTATGGCCAAGGTATGTGTTAGTAGTTTTACTTAACCTGAAGCACCAATAAAATTATTTTCTAACATTTATTTGACAGCAGCGTCAAGGGCTTCTGATAAGTGCCCACGTCCCCACTGTACCCGCATGGCACCACTGCAGTGGAAGGCACCGCGGGGGCCCCCGTTGGCACTTAGTTTAGTCTGGGGTTGGAGCATCCAAAACATACTTGAACCTCATAAGAGAACATTTCAAGGACACTTTTAGGCAGACTTTTAATCGCAAGGGGAAAAAACCCAAAGTATTTGAATTATTTATCCCTGACAGAGTATTTTTAGAGAGAAGAGGTTAAAATAAACTTTATCTGTAAGGAAGCCTTAGCCTGATTGAAAACCCCTCCATATATTTGGAGTCCTGTTTAATAAGCCATCCAGACAGAGGGAGCATTCTTCTGTAAAGCCCGTTTGGCACAGAAGCCTGCAGCAAGAGCTGAGCAGGCAAATCCCACGGCAGGGGAGAGACAGCACTTTTTGACCCAAACAATGTCTAGACAGCCTGAAAACAGATAAATTAACAGGCAAGCAGCAGCGGCATCGCACAGCAGCAAAGCAGTGGATATTTGTCACCTCAGTGATGGGTTAAATGAAGATTCAAGGCCTCGGTATAGTCTTTATGAAACACAATGTACTCCAGCTGTCTCCCTCCCTCCTCCTGAGCTATTTACTGTGTTAACAGCTCCATGCAGAAAGTTCACATTCACTGACATGGTAAACATTTCCCATCTTTTACAGACTGCCCTAATGAGGCAGCAGGATCAGAACAAATTAGTGACAGAATTCCCCCATCTCCTTGCACAGGGTGTAGGAGCAAACGTCCTTTACATCTTGTACACCCTGTAGAATCTGCACTTGGCTCCTAATGCAGCAATTCATGGCAAATGAGAAAGTGGTTGTTCAGCCTAATGGAGTCACAATATTTTTTAATGCAATTCCTGCATGAGGGTGCTGTGTTTGCTTTACAGTCTGGCTCTCCTGTGTGAGAAAACACGTTTTGCTGTGTATAGCAGGGTTTGAAAAATAAATTCTGCTACTAAAAGAATCACAAATAGGTTCAGATGACACTTTTGGTAGAAAAGATACGTGATTTCATCCACTGTGTTTACTGAAAATTATGCACACACAAATTACCTTAATGAGATGCAAACCTTGTCGTTTGCATTTAGTGCATTAGTAACAAAATTCTGGTAGCTGCAATGATAGTATATTTAACATACAGAAAATAAATAATTTGTTACATCAATGCTGTCAAAATGAAACAAGCCAAACTGTGATTAAAGCAGTTATCATTAAACCAGAGGCTGACTTCCAGAGCTGTTGTGAAAACAGCAAAAGAAGCAATTTTCCTAAGTGCATTTCAAGTGATTGAGTAAAAATTGAACTTATGGTAGGCTATGTTATAGAATACTACTTAAAGTGTTTGGATGATGATACTTCATAACACAGAAGCCTTCGTGCAGTACAATTTAAATCCTTTATGTAGCTGAGCTGGAAAGCATATTAAAGATTGAGAGACTTTCTGTCTGTGTGAATCAGCTCTACCATTCTCAGATGTGACAGCAAGGAAGTTTTGTCTGTGTGTGTAGAAGGGTGCAGGGGAGAGGGTCGGGACTTTTATACCACGCAAGATGCATGTCCTGGCTCTTGCCAAGCAATATTCTGTGCATCTTTAGTGTGGCAGAAGTTGTAAACATGTTGTATAATCACATAACTGGGCTGTGACCCATTTGTTAGCAGCACAGGAAAAATACATCAAAGTCACAGATAGTCTCTTCAGACAGGCCTCGACAGATACCCATCTGGTAATAACCTCAGACTGTGAAGTATGGATGATTTATAAAGGTGTTAAGAAGTAAAGGTCTGCTTTTTATACATACAAAAATCCTTGTTTAAACTCCCTACTGATTAACTATGAAGTACCAGGAAAAGAAGAGGAAGAATAATGCATTGTTTTAGAATCAGTAGAGAACTGAATGATACATAATACGAGATTGCAGCCGTATTAGAGCCACTGAGTGCTGGGTTGCCCTGACGATCTGTCCGTTGAGCATACGTAAAGCTGAAGCATAGCAACCCCAAACACTACATGGCCAGTCGCTCTCTTGCATTTAACTGTGGCTGTCATCACAGTGCCAAGAAAGGCAGTGACAAGCTACACCAGCAAGAGTAGATATCCTACTCCTGTGGCAAAGCCCACCTATGCGTAGCTTGCATTTTGATTTCATGGAGCTGAAGAGCTTCAGTTCATTACTGGTCTGGAGCTTTGTTTGCCACTGAAGGAGGCTGGGATTGGATTCATTTGTGCCTCTAGAGCTAGGCAGAGAATGAAGCAAGTGCCTCACTTTCAAAATGTGTTATACATTACAGAATGTATTATTAAGAGCAAAGAAACCTCATTTCATGATGTAGTATCCCATTTTTGTGCAAGGCATATACGAACACAGGAAGGTAGTCCTGTTCCATAAGTCTTCAGTCTCAGTATCTTCTTAATAACATGGACAAGCATGGCCACTGAAAGCCAAGGGCATGCAAACACCCTTTCTTGCCATGGGTTTTGTTCATGACGCAGTATTCTGTTTATATTCATCATTTTCCTTGGGGCCCTTTCCTTTCCCAAAGCTCTATTGGATTTGGGGAGGATGCATCATTGCAGGTAGGTATCTTCTGTGGTCTAGACTTATAAGTTCTTACTCTATTGTTACAGTGTTCCACTGGAAGGTTTATAAGTCACACTACTTGTCAATGTTATGAGGATGCTGAATCATTTTTATTAGGCATCAAAGTCTCCCCCTCACCCTTTCATTTCTTTAACTGAAAGCTTCATTAGATTGCAAAATGGCATCTCTGTGCTCAGACAGGGCTGTGGGCAAATCAGTTTCTTTCCTTTGTTAAATCTGATTGATTTATTTCACATATAAAATGAGCAGTAAATGTTCAAGTTCTAAAAAGTTATTTAACAAGTGTCTGAGTAGAATGAAAATAGCTTTCTAAGATACTGCAAATACTTATCATAAGCATATTAAAATGACTCTTTTCATTTTCTGATGTTAGCAAATGCCCATAAATTCTTAGACGTTCAAGTAGGCAGGCACCTGAGGAAGCTTGGGATAACAATTAATTATGAGCCATGCTGCTCAAGCTGCTCTTTGCCAACCTGAGTTCTGAAGCAATGTAAGAAGGTAGGCACCACTCTGTTTATTTAGTGGCAGAGAAACAAGAGGCAGACATGGAGGGCTGGTGCGAGCTAGGCTAGGCTATTATCTCCCTTCATCCAAGCCTGTGGGCATGCCATACACCCTAGGGCATCATTGTACCTCCAGAGGAGTCAGAAAGGAATATACAGGACTGGAGTCTGGTAGTAGACCTTTATTCAGGCAATTTGTCAGTGATATCACTCAGACAGTATTGTGTTCCTCATGTTTGGCCACTTGGCACTTAGTGACTCATAGAAGCTAGCTAAGCTTAGTGAGAGGAGACAGACACTTCCCAAGGGCATCCCATCCCACCTGGAGGAACGTGTCTTCTGCAGAATGCTGTCTCTCTACACATGCTTGGGATGAGCTCTAGAAGTTCAGCTGTGTCTGCACCTAACCTGGATGAAAGGTGAGATAGATCCTGGAGTAGGGGAACATCCTTAAAAAGGGAGGAAGATAGATGTGAGCTTTGGGCTCAGCAGCAACCTAGAGGGAAGAATGAAATAGTTGTGGAGGTGTAAGTCACAGCTTGCAAGTTGGCAGACTGTGTCAGAGGCTTAGAGGAACAAAAAACAAACATGAAGTTGCAGGTGAGCAAAGGCTCGTTCCTATTTCATGCTAGTTTTGCTGCAGACAGCTTGTCCTGCTGTCCAGCTTCAGGGTTACTGTGCTAAGAACCAGGACATTTTTTGATCTCCTTTGACAATGTAATAGGAGAAGAAAGCAAAACAAAAAGAAGTGTGTCAGAGAGGAGAAAGAACTGAAGGAAAGAGAAAAAATCAGTTGGGAGAAAGTGGCAGAGGAGATCTAGGGATTATGCACTGTAAAAAAAAGCTATGAGCATAGACTTTCATAGCAACTGAAGGGGAAAATATAAAAAGCACAACAAAAAAACTGTCTCCTGTGGTGAAACTTCAGTGAAATGCTATTAAGGATAAATCTTTTATTGTATTGTCCTGCAGGCAGTCTGCTAAAAACTGTATTCTCAGCATAAATGAACTCTCCCATTATAAAATAGGAAAAAAATGTCTGCTTTCAGGACTGGCTCCATGTAATGGCTGCTGGGATATCCACAAGGGGATATTTAGGAGCAGTAGCAAGTAGAAGTAGGTCCAGATATTTCCTGCTGAAATAAGAAGGTCTTCTGAATGAGCAGACACATCAGATGCGTTTGCAACCAGCTTCCCATGGGCTAGCAAAAGACTGCAGTTCACATAAAGGATTTAGCCCAGGGAGAGCATTTAGTGAGGAAATAACTCCCTTTGCTCCGTGATTTGTCAGGATCTCTTTTAATTGGTTCTCTGGCTGAGAGATAGGGAAAAACATGGGCCAGATTAGCCCTGGGGGAGTTACAGCAAGGACAGATTTAACCCCCAAAGAGAGAAAAGGTTTTCAAAAGGAGAGAAAAATGAGAAGTTTTTAAAAACCTTGGTCCAGAACAGGAAGTCTCTATTTCAAAGAGACAGCGATGCAGTGAGCTTCGTTCTCCAATGATCATCTGGAATAGCCAGAAGCCACTGAGTCACCGTTGCTACTGGAAGGTGACATAAGCAGGATGTGGACATGTGAGTGAAGACTCAAACAGCACATCCAGCCAAAGGCAGCCCCATTTCAGCCACAAAAGCTTGTTTTTTTCCTCATCCTTACTGGCTTATTAAATTTCTAATGTAGCACTGCCCTCAGAATTTACATACATGCCTTCTAACCTCAGCAAAGCTCTCACCATTCAGCTAGCTTGTAATTTTAAAAGAGATTTCGAGGGCAGATTTTAAGACAGTTTAGAGGTGCCATTATGTGTATAATGTCTGTGTGTGGTGAAACAGTCAACCATCAACTTGATAATGATACTGTTTGCATGCAAATCATGGTCACCAGATACACACACACACATCTGCTGTGTGTCAACCTCGGCTGCATTTGAAATGACGGGCTAGCTGGCCGTGCTAGCTAGCATAGCTATCTGGCCATGGAAATGAAAACTCATATGACAAAGCACAAAAATATGCAGTAACTCGCTAAAAATGTCGGGGAGATTTCTTCTTCAGATTCAACCATTTTTGTGAAAACAAGCCGGATAAACATCGCCTCTTTGCTGCTATACCACAGTTTTTGTCACCTTGCCAAGGAACTACTCTTGCCTTCTGAGCTTCTCCTGTGTCACTGTTCTTCTGAAAGTCTTCTGAAGAAGTAGTTCCCTGAAAATCCTTCCAAATCAGTGCATTTATTGCCAGCCCTGGTTGTTAAGAGCAGTTACCAAATACCCCATCCATATCACTTTGCTTCCATGTTCCCCCCATGGCACCCTGGTTCTGGGAATGGCTGCGTTTCAGACACTCAGATGATATTTTGGAGACCACATTTCTAATCTCGTGTCAATTAGTTTCTGAAACTGCAAAACTTATTTCTGTTTGTGTGCATTATTATTTCACTAGCAGGTCATGCTTCGATTGTAACTGCACTTTCACCACAGGTGGAAGTGTTCAGTCTCAAGGTTAGACACAGTGCTATAAACTTACACATATCCTAAAACCTCCTTCTATTTTATTTCATTTTATTTTTTGCTTTTCTCTCACCTTGGGCAGTAAAAATCATTTTTGTTTTTATACCTTGTTTCATTTTTAGGAACAGAGTAGGGACTGCAGGGTGGGATGCTGGGTAGACTAGAACTCAGTTTATCCCAAAGTAGGTTCCCTGCTGGAGATGAATTTAAATGTATTTTTCTTTATTCAGTATGATTAGTTCTGATGCCAGGGGATTCTTGGTATCTTTCCTAAGAATAAATCCATGGGAGTTGCAGACACTTGCTTAAAGATGATTGTTCAAAGTGCAGAGCACCAGGAAAGCAGGCCAAGGAGTAATATATGATCAAAATCCTGCTGCACTTGTAGCCTGCAGAGATTTAGTGGTTCTGGATGTTTGAGAATCAGCATTTCAGTAAAAAACCATCTCCGAACCCAATAATAAACACGGGGTGAGTAACCCACAGTGGCAGGCATGGACTGGCAGCGATGTGCTACGGTTAGATACAGCCTCCTGTGCAAAGAGGGATGTTTCCAGGTAATTTCTGTATGGCCTTTAAAATTGGTATTCTAGGCATAAAAACAAATGCCAAACTTGATATTAATGGACTTTAAGACTATGTAATGCAGTAAAGGTAAAGTAAGATACATTCAGTGCAGTCTGTCAGAGGGACTGGAGGAGAACTGCTTGGCTGCAGTGCAACATTACTGCATTCTGAAGCTGGAAGCCAGGAAAGCGAAGTTGTTGCTTTAGGAGGAAATGCAGCTCCTGCTCACAAGGTCTGCAAGGATTCTTCTCCTCACACCCTCTGATAAGTAGCACCTACAGAGTATCAGGGTTATGGTACTTTACAAGAATAAAAATGCCACTTAGCAGAGCCAGCTGCTGCTCTCTGGCCTTTTACTGAACACCTGCCTCAAGAGTAGACTCAAATTGCCTGGTAAGGAAGAACCTGTTAAGAGCCAACAGAAGGGAAACAATATCAAGGAATAACACTGGCATTTTAGGTTGGGGTAGGAATGTACTTTTAAAGCAAATCAGAAAGGAGGAAGCAAGCCACCCAATGTGAAACCTCATCTCAGAAGCATGCTATGCTCTTTGTGAGCACCCTTAAGTAGAAAAAAGCACATACTGGCAGCAGGTGAATCATGCCAGACTGCTTCTACTTGGTACCTCACCAGCGTGGCATTGGTTAAAAGTTCCTCCCAAGGCAATGTAATCCACTGAAAGTTATTTGTGAGTTTGCGTGTCTGGTGCTCCTGGACAGAGTTGGGCTCATGAATGCAATCCCCACACATTGGCACATAACTCGGAGAGTTTGTTAAAAGAAAAGCTAATTTCTCTGCAGTGTCAGAAGGTCTGATTCTTTCCCATATAAGCCCAATCAACTTTAAGTGTTGAATGAAGCTGCTCATCCCTAGGATCTCTGAGACACCTGACAGGTTTTCTGCAGTGAAACTTTACTCTCTCAGCATAACAGTGCAATTACTATCATTAGAGTTCTTGCTTCAAGATATTCTGGAAGATCTTTAAGCCAAGAAAGCCTTTTAGTAGATGATTGAGCAAGGAAATAACATTGTTTAACTGATTTATGAACAGTTGCAGAGTGACCCAAGAGTTCAAAACTAGAGACAGTATGTTGTGTTCCCCAGAGAGCCTTGTCTTGGTCCCTTAGTCCTTTGTCAGCAGTGTGCACATTTTTGTAGGAAGCTTTAATGCCATCCTAGACTTTTAGCATCTAAATATGGAGGTATAAAACTCTTCAGATGTATTTTCAAAATTCTGAGAACTTTAGACAAATGCACCTGTGCAATTCTGAATTTTGGACTGTTTTATGAATTGTAGAGAACTCAAAACTAGGTCTGAGGAGGGAATTCATGTGGCTTAAAATAGATCAAAAGAGAACTAAATGCACAAGGCCAGTCTGAGTAAGTCCCACTCAGAAGGCAGAGCTGCCCACCCAGCCCTCCCATGGCAGAGGAGGTCACACTCCCGAGGCTGTGCTGTCTGCAGAGCCTGCTCCAGACCATCTCATCCCAGCTGCAGTCAGGTGGCTGTGATTTCCAACCTTTCATTTCTCTCTGCTCTGCCTCAGCTGAGCCTGGTATTAGCACTGATGTCTGTGATTCACCATGTGTCAGACACCCTGGGGAAACCAGAGAGACGGAACAGAAAGGACAGCTAGTTTTAGTAGGAAGAAAACATTGCTTTCCTTTTGATTTTGAGTGTTCATTCACATCATTTCTTTGCAATTTTAACTCAATTTGGAAGTGGTAAAGCACAGCATTGCCCCCAAGTTCAGAGTTTACAGTCTGAAGTGGAGTGTCAGTGGCAGCCAGGAGAAAGGATCACTAAATGCCAGTGACTGATGGGGTGTCGGAATGGGGACAAGAGCAGGTGGCAATGGTGGGCTCACAGTTCTGCTTCAGAATCTGCATCTTCTGGGTGGATGCAACAGGGAGATGGGAAATTGTTGTTTGATGTGAATTCCTGGTGCTCTTGAAGGACTTTGTAACCTGAAGGACTTTGCTCGCTCTCCATCCAGTTACAATACTGTTTCTTCTTTTCCTTTCCCTGTTGGACAACCTTTGCAGAAAGCCTTTTCCCAGAAGACATAGCTGAGCATCAGCAGCACTGCAGAGTACTCAGAGAGAGGATGAACATTTTTTACCCATTTTACTGTGGCCATACATGGGATAATTTTTTCTCCTACGACTTTTAAGAAGCAGAGACTAGCCTTGCTATTTTGAGGAAAATACAGACTTGGTTCTGGGAACTCCAGGAAACTTAGATGGCTTCAAGTTCTCCCAAAACTTGGGGTTGAACCATAATTGTAAAATGCACAGGCTTTTGCTGGCTAAATTTCAAGTGGAGTTATTATAAGCAGTTATAAAGTACTGCTACAGTTGAGTCTTTATGCCCTCTAAAAATTATGAAAAATTTCCATCCTCCTTTGGTAAGCTTTGAGATGGCAACTTTTCCTTGTTTTCTCTCATGTTTATTATAGAAGAGCTGTCTAAAGCACAAGCAATATCTGAGGTTTCAATGTGGCCTGATAAAAGTGGAGATTGCTGAGCAGAATTCACTATCAGTACATGGTTCACATATAATAGAGGGGTATGAAGCACGCAGCATTAAGGGATCATTTATTCCAGGCTGCAGATAGGACTCAGCTAGAGTTTTTCTAGTGATACGGGTGGGAGAACATAAGTCCCAGAGTGCTGGAGATATGATAAATTGGGAAATTATAGTAAAGCAGATTTCACGTCTGTAAGAATTTAAGGCACAGAAACCACCTTGGCAACTTTCCTTACTCGGTTTGCTCTCAGGAAAACTTTCAGATACTTTGAAAGACGCATTTGGTCCCTTTGTGCAAAAGTGGTGCCAGAGCACACATTAGAGTCTTGGATTTGCCCTGATGAAATCACTATTAGGAAAATAATCTTTTCAATTCCGTCAGAATTAATTCATTGAAAAAAATCTGAGTTTAAATGGAAAACACAGGCTCGGATAGGTGGAACATCCTTTGAAAGTTAAGCAAGGGTATTTTTTTTCCCTCTACTTACATCTAAGGTGGATTAACAGAGGCATATGGAGAAGATCAAATATACCTTGAAATAATGGATGTATAAATCTGCAGACTAAACCTCTTTTGAGTACTGGCTGAGAGACGGGGAGAGAGAAAAAGAATGTAAAAACGTAGAGATCATTTACTGAGGGGATATAATACTGAAAAGCCACGGTGGTTCTAGGATCTTCAATATTTTATAAGAAGAAGCTTAAAGTTATTGTAATAAACCATTGAGGCCAGTTTTTCAAAAATGTAAATGTACAACTGTGCACACGATCTGCATATGCAAATCGCCACAATTGGGCAAGCAAATCAGATAATTGCATGCAAATATGCCTACTCACTCTGTGCCTGTGTCTACAATGGTAGTAACTGTGCATGCAAATTAGGTACACATTTTGTACACATAAAGGTGCAGCTTAAGTGGCATATGGCATGAAAATATGGCATATAATGTAACAAAAGAGGGAGAAGGAAATAGCAAAGGATACAAAGTTAGCTGTAAATAATAATATGGAGCGTACACAAACAGACACACATGAATCAATAAACATGGGATTAGAAGAAAGAAAATACGTGGGCCTTTTGAGAGCTTAAGGAACTGAAATGGCACGTGATGTGTGGAGTGGGCATCTGTCCAAAGCTAATACAGCTTCCCAGGAGACCAAGTGCCCATTCAAAACACAGGCTGAGTATGGCTTCACAAAGGCACACCAAATTCTCACCCATTTGACCCAATGTCCCTCTCCTTGAAGAAAAGATGGAGTTCAATCTCTCAGGCTTACACAGGCGGAAGGCTGAGCCACAACTGTCAGCAACAGTGCCAAGTGAACGTCAAATGTGGTGGTGGTTTCTTGTGACATGTGGACAGATGTCTTCAAGGAAAAAGGCTTTGTAACACTTTTGTCTTTCAAAAGTATTGATTTTGCTTCAACTACCTTTCTTCCTGCTTTGGAACTAACCGATATAACCTCATTGCCTTTCTGCATTAGGCTTATTTGGATTCCAACTGCATTATAACAAGATCGTTGGCAGAAAGGATGGATGGATGAATGGATAGATGGATGGATGGATGGATAGGATTCTAACCTCAGCTGTATCCTTGAACTTAAAATCTGTGCTATATTTTTAAAGCACTTAGACCTTTAACTTAGTTGTTAGCAGATTAATGAGATGCACAGACTGACATTTTATTTGAAATTTTCCAGGCAGAGAAACATAAAGTGCTCAGCATGAAGAGCAGACTGAGTAGCGATGACAGCAAGCCCCCTCAATCACTCCAGGCTTCAGCATGCTCACAGATACGAAACAATGAGCAGAAGCTGGAGAACAGAATAAAAAATGTTGATTTAATTTTGATTCAGTCCATTTTATGTGTACAATTTCAAATTTGTGCTGCACTCAAACAGCCATAACATTAGAGATCACTGCCCACTTGGAGCCTTCAGTATTGAGCTCATGGTGCTCATGGCTCCGAAGGCCTTGTTTGAAGGCACACAGTGCAAAAATATCTTCATGATCCAGGGACAAGCTGGAATCACAAAAATCAGACTTGCCCAAGGGCATCTGAAACTTTATTGCATAGGAAGCTGACATGGTTGCATAGGGAATTTGGATGGAAGGCAGATGTCCAGAGTCTCTGGTCTCCAGCGTTTTTGGTGTTCTTGTTGTCTGGCTTTCCTTTGCGTCTCAGAAGCCTGGGCAAGGTTTTGCTCTTACCCAGACAGCTCTGCAAATTCAGTGAACAGCTGCACCATGAGGATTTTTCTGGCTGTACTGTTCCATGAACCCAGCACATGTCCCTGGAGCGGCTTGAGGAAGGCTGTAGAGGATGGCACTTCTGTGGGCAACACAGGTAATGAAAACAAAGGGATGGCTTGGGGAGCCAGTTAGGCAACTTACTGCCACCAACACTGAAAATATTTTTTTTCCAAATCTGTGCCCTCTTTCTCATTCTTTTATTTTTCAAATGCACTAATTCTCTAGAAATCAGAGACAGAAACTGTGCAGAGGTTTCTGTCGTGCATAGTTTGGCTGGGTCCATCTTGCTGTGCTACACTGAGATGAGCAGCCACTTATGACTAATGTGCTAGGTGTCCACTGTTTTATTTCAGACCATCACAGATGGTCCCAGATCACAGATCTGTATAGCCTTACACACCAGAACAACAAGAACTTGGAGCTACCCCTCGCACACTGAGTATGGGTGCCGATGCACACATTAGGAGAGCATTCATTTTTCAGCATATATCTAGGCTAAACTGATTTCACTTTATGAAAGGAGGAAACTTAGTGCTTAATGAATTTTGACTAAACTTCAAGGTGGTTTGGAAGTACATTCTGACATGCAGCATTAAAAACACCACTGGAGCTGCACTGAGCTGCACTCAGAGGAATGGGCAAATATGTGCAGGCTGCAGTGCACAGATCAGAGCTGTTACTTCAGACTGCAGTCTGAGCCTTTTGAGGCTTACCTTGTGCCCAGTAGAGTTAATGAGAGACTCTCCACTGGATTTAGGAGGAATTGGATGAATCAGCGCTATAAATTTGATTGTAGGAGCAGTCATATTGGTTAAAATAGATATTTCCAAACTAGAAGAGTTTTATTTTAAACCCTCTCATCCCTCTAACCAAAATAAAGAAAGAAAGAAAGAAAGAAGAAGAAAGAAAAAAAATTTCAGCAAAACTGTGCAAAAACTGTTTCATTCTGGACAGTACCAGTATTTGATGCTGAAATATTTCTTAAGAAACATGTTGAACATCTTTGCCAGAATTCTGAATTAGGAGCTTTGTCCCCACTGACAAACTAAAGTTATTTCTTTCTGTCAAAAATAACACTCAGAGTTCAACTCATCTGAGTAACTATACTTGGTAAAATTTCATCTTTTACAAAATTAATATCAGATAATGTGTGGACTATATCCAGCTTGTTCCTTTCTGCCTGTCCTTGAGGAGGAGCAGGGGACTTACTGGCTGACAAATAGATTTCAGCTTCTGGAAAGATGCTGTAACAAAAGAATCAAACCATTTGTAAGTGCCCAAAAAATAACAAGAAAATGAGTAAGAACAAATATACGCTTACTGGGAACAGACCACATCAAACCAAGCTCATTTCTTTCCACAAGATAACAGGCCCAGGAACAGAGGAGAAATAGTTGTCATGGCTTGATTTAAGCAAGTCTTTTGACTCTGACTCATATCATAGGCAAGCTAAGAATCTTGCTCTTGATGAAGCAACTCAGCAGTGGGTGCAATCGGAATAAGAAATAGTGGGACATAGCTGCAGTGATGACAGCACCAACAATCTGGGGTGGCAGAAAAGGCAACTGTTATCATGGGATAGATAAACAGGGAATCCCCTCAGCACACAATGGAAGCAAGGAAGCCTGACACAGAAGTACAGTTTCTATGCATTTAGAGCAATTTCTAGCAGCTAGAAGTTAACAGATCACTGTTAACTGTTTGGAATAGGGCAACCACAGGAACTCTCAAAGACATTGCCACATAAACCCTCCCTCAGTCTTTCTAAACTTTGGAGATGTTAGTAATAATAATTAATTATAATAGAAGGTTGCAATTGCGACCAAGTGCCAAAGAAGGATTAATGCTCTCTGTGCATGATGTGCACAGCATTGTTGCCCAGGGCCCAGAAGTTGGGGTCAGCTAACCCTCGTTATGCACCAGCATCTCTTCATTTTGATCTAAGCATGTGACATCTGCAGTGAAAATACGTGTGCACGGGCTCCTGACGTAGCTGGTGTACTCAGTGTCACCCAGTTATCATGGATTTAATGAAATCTAGGTTAAATCCCCTAAGAGATCAGGGAACGATGTCTCTTCTCGTCATCACAAATCTTAGGCTTGCTAGCACTGAGGGAAAGATGAAGTCTTGTTTGGTTTACAACCTATTCCAAGTCCTTGTGGGATTAGTTAATTATTCTTTGCAATAATTAAGGCACAAACAATTGATATAAGAATCTCGATTTGTTTATAGTGCAAGGATTCCCTTCCCCCAAGGCTGGAGAAAGCTACAAATATATTTATACTCCAAAGCTTCTCTTCTCCAAAGGGAGATTGTTCTGCTTGGCTGAGAATGAAAGCCACCTCGTCGCTGTGGCAGGTATGGCTATATTAAGGCAGCAATTGGGGGCCCTCAGGAGTTACTTGATTACATGTTGGAACAGCTTCATTCTTCAAGGGCTGGCATCAAGCCAATTAGTCCTATAGGAAGACTGATGTTTTAACTAGACACATCCATCTACATCGCAGCTTTCTAAATACAGTTTTCTAGGTATGAACTGCATGTGCATTTCTATTTCTCATTTTCTGCAAAGGTCAAGGGACACCTGTGATTCTTGTTCAAGGCAGATGTTCCAGGATCCTGGAAAGCATGTGATTGAAAATCAGGCTTCGTCTTTCATGTATTAATTACCTACAGCATTCACCGAGGGACAAGTAAGATCTAAAATTATTCATTCAACCTTCACCTGATAATCTATCATAGATTTAAGGGACTAGAAGCAAAGTAAATGCAGTTCATAAGCATCTTATAAAATCCTGCTCAGAAAATCTAGCCAGAAAAAAAGAAGCATCTCAGGAACCTGCAGGCGCTGAGAAATGAGAGCAACAATGTACAGTGGCCAAAGTAATAAAAGCAGCCACATAGATAAACGCCACATCCCTGAAGGCATGGCTCTGGACGCGTTTGTTCTAATGCGCTGGGGAGGGAAAGTCACACTGCTGGCAGCTCCACCTCCCTCCTACCCAGCACCGTGCTGTCACGGTGCAGACACAGCCCCGAGCACGGGGGGCACACAGCAGGAGGCTGGCGATGCTGCCCTGCCACTGAGCGTGCCCCTTGCTGCTGCCTTGCTGCCAGGGGCTCCTCTCGGTGGCTTTCTCTCCAGTGCTCTTAGGTCTATTGACTTTTCCTTTTACCTTCCCACCTATACTATGGCCTAATACAAAATTTGTGTGCTGGGAAAGAAGGAACTGAGAGGCTATTTTCCCTCTGTTAACTTGACTCATAGGGTGTGTTCTAGCATGGAAGCCAAAGACCACTCCAGGTTTATTGGGAATGGGCTGTTCAGATTCTCAGCAGCACTTTGGCAGGAAAGCTGCCTTTGTCAGCCCACATTGCAGCGAGCGAACAGGAGGGAACAGCACCAGTATCCTACATCCTCCCTGACACATGCATTAGTTGTAAATGAGAGCCTTTGTACGTTCAAACATGGTGCAAAGTTACATTAGAACAAATAAAAATAATTAACAGTCACCAGAGCATCACACAAATTTTAAGATCTACAGTAAATATTAGGAAGATATTTTTAAAATATTCTAAATGTATTCTAAAAATAGTCTTCTGCTTAATACTGAGCTTATAGAAGCCGGCTGCAGATTGTAACTGGGTTTCTGTTTTATAAGCATTACAATAATTTTATAAGTATTACGATAATTAAAGCAGCTAGTCCCTAAGTGACATTCTCTATCATCTCTTTGGTAATTAATTTCCCCATTAATCTAGAGCTTCTTCAGAGAAGCACAAAGATGGTGGTGGGGACACAGTTCTTGTTCCTGAAATACACCAAAGCCGCTCTGCAGAAGCCAGGAGGAGGTTTCTATGTGCTGTAGTTGCAGCCCCAGCACATGAAACAGGGGTCAGCCAGGGCAGCGTGCCTGCAGGGCTCTGCAGTGTGAGAATGGAGACTGTGCTGCGCTTCGTCCCTCTAGGAGTACTCTGAACACTCTGAAATCCTAAGGGGGCAAATAACCCTGACTTTTACAGTACTCTTTTGGAGGTACCAAACCCCAAAATGTCACAGAATAACATCTAGGCCATTGCACCTACGCACCGCAGCTGCTTTAATATTCAGTGCTGAAAGAGAAAGGTCTTGTATGCATAGGCACCTAAGGAGGGTTAAATAGTACCTAATTTCAGATGCCTCCATCTGATCTGCTTGGCTGGACTTCCTTTATACTCAGTGGGCAATCACACTTGGAGGGTGATTCATCCAACCTCTTTCAGTAGCCAGCTGCCAGTCAAGGTGAACATCACCTTTAAAGTGTCTATTTCTCTTCACTGAGCACAAAAGAAGTTGAAAGGACTGTTTCACACAGAGATGCCTACATCGTGGACATCTCTGAACAGGTGAGATGAATCTCAGCCAGAATGCGTAAGAGCAAGGGGAAAATTACAAAGCTGCAAAGCATTTAGCAGCACCCTATGAATTTCTTTTCGTTACGTGTCTGCCATGTAATGATCAAACCACAGTTCTGATGTAATCCTAATGTGCTGCCTGTCTTCTGCTTTTAGTGCACTGTTTTACATTCTCACAGAACACTTTCTTCACACGATTACTGTTTCTTATTGGATAAAAAGTAAAGGTAAAAAGAGAGGAGAGGGCATTATCAAACAAACTGCTTTTTCGCAGTGTATGCAGTTGGATAGAAAAGCTAATTTGTATCATAATAGCATGTCTTGGAAGAAGAGAGGGGAAAATTTATTCTTCTAGTTTTGCACAAATACAAAGTCCTCAGTCATCCTGCAGCAATGTCTGATTTTTAAATTATTTAAATTTTCTCCCTTTGTGTGCAGCACTCTGTTATAGGAATTGCAGAACCACAGTGCTTACTCTCCGGATGTGTCATATGTTAGTTTGTTGCAAAAATTAAAACAGCTACTCCCTGAGTGGCATTCTCTATCATCTTTTTGGTAATTAATTTCCCCATCAAATGTTGACCACGAGTTTACAATAAGAAAAGCAATTTGGAGAAGAGACAACCTGCAATGGTTGGATGAGCTTTTGAGCTCTTTTAATTTAAGGCCTTGCTACTTGCCAAGGGGTAGTCTGAGCGGCTTTCCAAAGGTGATGTCAACAAAACTTTCACTGAAATGACTGCTGTCAAGAAGAACAACCTCGTTAACCTTCAGTCCGTCCCAGTGCTGTCTACAGTACTCGGCACAAAAGCTATCAGAATAGTGCCAAGCCATTTCCTACCCATCACATTGCAAATGGCTCAAGCCCCATGAGGGCCATGCCTTTTAATTAGTCACTAGTTCCATTGTCAGGTATTTTGCTCACACAACTGTGTGACGAAATGAGGATTAACTTATTTTCCCAAAAATTATTGGTTAACATTGATTCTGCTCCTCTTCTGCAATGGTACAATCTACCCACCCAGAGGAGTCCCTGTTCCTAGCAGCATGAAGAAGCTCCTTTCAAGAAAGGTGCACACACTACTGACCTTTCTGCACACTTCTGGTAAAGATTTTCACCTTTGTAGGGGAATATACCTGAGTTCATGACTGTTTTCACACACATTCCCAGTTGTCTTCACCTGTTTTTAAAGCACCAACCTCTTGTTTACTCAGTGTTGTATCTCAACAGGGGAAACTCAAAGCTTACCTTCTATTATTTATTTGCTGATATAAATATTTCTTTCAGTGTTTACCCAGCTTATATAAGGCTCTCTAATTATACCAGCATTACCAGTATTACAAAATACAAAAAAAGGTGTTTTGTCTGCTCATGTATACTAATTGTAAAATGAAAAACAAAAGCTGCATGCCATTTGAAGGCAAGACTGCAGAAAGCAGCAAGGCAGGAACAGCACTGCCAGAAATGGGAATTGGCAGGACAGCTCTGTTCACCCAGAGGGATCCAAGTTAGTGCCAGCTCCATTCTACCAAAGACTGCAGACATGCCCTGCAAGCAGGGAAAGTAAAAGCCTTTGGTAGGAAATACAGCCTCTGTGTAAGCTGGTTTTAAACTGCAGTACAGTGCACTACCTTTGATCTTAGTGCTTAGCTCAAGGAGTAGGAGACTGAAGGAGGATACGATATTCTAAATATGCAAATGGCTGCTGCAAAGGCAAAGAAGAAATAATAATCTGTTCTCTGGTGGGGAGGACAGGAGAGATTGGGCAAGGTTACTGCAGCAGGTTAGGTATTAGGGAAAACTTCCCATGAGCAAGCTCAGGAGATTGTGACTCTTGAGTCATAGAAAAGGGCCAGATGAACGCTGCTGGAATAATGCAAACTGTCTCAGGACAGCCGACAGTAAAGGTATCATCTTTATGGGAGGTACAAAATATTTGCTAATCAACATCTTACCAGAAAGCCAGAGTTTGACGTACTGAAAATGTGGATACCCAACTAACATTGTGAGCAATGAAAAGCCTGCCCTCAGGTTCACAGATGTGAAGGTCCAGTGGGGTCATTGTGCTGCTTGAGCTGTGCTTCCTGCAGCAGGCTGGTTGTGCAGCATCACCGCAGCAGCTTGCAGTGCAGGATCTGCAACAGGCAAAGCAAGGGAGTCTACTAACTTTTGGCTATGTAAGTTCCCATGTGCTGTGGTGTGCTGCTGGCATCCATTCATCAGGGTGCACTCTAAGGAAGGCTGAACCTTTGACGCCGACAGAAAGGTATTTTCTTAATCTCATTGCTCCTGATTCTTAGCTCTTCTAAGTCAATGTGGCTTACTCCAGGGATATTTTAATAACATGAGTTTCTTCAGCCTTCTGAGCACTCTCCAATTTAACAGCACTCCACATTTGATTGCAAGTCTCACGATATTTCATGGGTTTTCTTTTTTAAAGCCCCAGTTGCTAGATTCATGGATTGCAAAGCACTCTCATCTTTCATTTTCAAAAATTCTATTTCTAGTTCTCATGATTGTGGAAAGAAGCCTGAAAACATGAAGCTCCAGTACTCTCACAGCTCCAAAGAGAGAAAGCTAATAAAAGGAATTCAAAGAATATTAGTTTAAGCCAATCTCATGATTTTTTTCCTCAAGGCCTGGCTCATGATTTTTGAGAACTGGCATTTGGAAATGTTGGAAACATAAAACTCTTAATAAGGAACAAGGAAGGTTACTGAGAAGCATGAAGAGAGAGAGAAGATTTGTTCACTACAGTAAAAATGTAAGCATTAAAGAATGGAACAGGGAGCCTTGTTAAAGACTAGCACAATTCTATCACTCTCTTCCCCAACAGTTCACCTGCACGGTCCCTGGTGACTTAACTATGCATCTTTTTGTTACGTTTAATTGCACTACCAGCTTCATGGTTTGAACATGATAAAGTCGTTTGGTTCATTGGAGAAAGGAGAGAGCTATACCGAATTTGATACCTTTTAACAAAAACAAACAGGTCAAACAGAGGAGAACAGATTTTGCCCCTATCAAGAATCCTTGTGGCTTATATTTTGCTATCAGAAAGCATTTTTTTCCTAACTTCAGGAGAAGTATATTTTGATGATGAAAATACAATTATGGAATTCATTTGTTTTTTAAAACCCATCCTAAAGACAAGCTTTTTGTATAGAAATTTTTCTTTTTTTAATGAGCTTGACTATCAAAAACTTATCATAAGACTTTTGTTGATCTACTTGAAGATGTCCAAATAACAAGCTTGTTTTCGTGTTAAGTAAATACCAAATCTTACTATATGTAAACCCCAAGGAAAAGAACAGTTTTGTCTGTCCATGTTGATGGATATGTTGTATTGCATATGCCTTGAGATTGCTAGACAAAATGCTACATATATAACAGAATGACTGTATTTACTGAAATTCAGTAAGATGATTTCTATTCTTTAGAAACTGAAAATCCACAGTGTATCTTACATTCTCTCACTAGGATAAAAATATTTCTTTATTATCTTTTGCCCATACATCGGCTGAAGTGGGATAAGTTCACATTTGTGTTCTTATCTCAATGGAAACTGTAGACTCTAGGTAGCATATCCTGACCGTACAATATGGGAAAACAAGTAGCTGCAAAGTAGCTGGTGTTCAGACAGGAACAGAGAGGCCTGGCTTGCTTGCTTGCAGACTAAGGCAGAGACACTACTCATGTACATTCAAACCCAAGAATGAAAAATTACTGAGACAATTGCTTGGGCCTGAATACAGCTACCAGCGGAGTCAGAAAATGAACCCAAGATTCCTCTACCCAAGATCTTTCTACAAAGTGGCAGACATTTGTATTCCTAAAATTGCCTGCCTAGCATTTTCAAATAGACTGAGAAAAGCAAAGGAACATGTAGAATAAAGCAGCTGGAAATACAAGAGACTGCTCTTATAGCTCTTGTGATCATACAAGGTTTTGTATGCACAGCTGCCCCAGCAGTTTCCCCATCAGATGTGCTGCTGCATTTGTGCATTTATGCTGAAGACAACAAAATGCAGAAAATTAAAACGAACGTGCTTAAGAAGCTTTTAAGGGAAATGCCACAACAACCTGTGTTGCAGCACCATATTTGACTACCCGAATTACATTTAATCCAGCTCCCTCAGTGGTAATAATAATATAATATGCTGTAAAAGGGAGTCTGAAAATCTTAAATTGAATCACTATGTTTACTATCAAAGTAGCTGTGTCGAGTATACAGTACAAAATTTTAATATTTTCAGCAGGCAAGTAATACATCTTGTCTAGACACTGGAGAAATTTTCAGACACAAAATTATTTTAAATGCTAAAACAAATAATGCGGACTTTACCTCACATCCCTACCAGATCGTGGAATGTCATTTACTTTAAATTTGCAGCCAGACATCACATAGCCAGAGAAATTGCCTGTATGAAAAATAGGCTGACACTTATCACTGCATTCCAGTGGGACCAGGCAGTGATGTCAGCTCTCTCTGTTTCTCCCAGACAATTGAGCTTCCTCCAAATCAATAAAAACAAGGTTTATTGGTATGTTTGCTTTATCACACTTGAGCCACTTTCATTGTCCTAGTGACAAAGTCTTCACAAATTGAATCATTAAACACAGTAATTGTGTTTCAAATACATTTTAGAGAGGAGGAAGGGAAGAGTATAAAAGATTATTTGCTACCATATTAATGGCTGCTGAATTTAGATTTGTAACAGTTTACCATATCTATATTCTATTTTTCAGTATGGAAAAGGACCTGGGGTGGGGGTGGAGGAGGGACTCCAGTAAGTGGAACAAACAGTTGCACTCAGATTCAGACCAGCTAAGCTTTTAATATTTCGCTGAGGGAACGTTATATAAGGAATTTCTCAACAGAGCCTCACACAAAATGTCAAACTTATTTTAAAATTATTTCTTAAAAATAGATGGGCTTAGAAAAAAGAAAGGCACCCTGGAGTCAAGATCTAAGGACTGTTACCATCCTTGTGGTTAAAATAATTCCTTCCTCGGTGTTGCTCAGTCCCTTACGCAAGCCTGTAAACTCATTTCGCCCCAGCACTCTTTAAATCTTTGTCGCTTTTTGCATATGTGGTTGCAATTTACATGCCACCCACATTTAAAGAGGTATTGACATTTTCAAGTCGGCTATTTTAGCCTGTGGATTTAAAATGGTATCAATCACACTTTATTTCTTCACTTGGGAGCTCAGGCCCGTATTTGTCGCACACCCACCTCTCTCGCCGCAGCCCGAGAGGCGTACAAGAGCCAGCCATTTGCATACTTAGCAGCCCTCCAGCTGGCTTTCAGGCTTGGATTATTTCACTCTGGTGGAGATGGGGCTGGGTGTCCCCAGTGATGGAGATTTTGGCCTCTCTGTTCTCATAGTTGCTATGCAAAATGAGCTTGTGGCTGTTCAGCGGATGGCCTAGCGAAACACAGGCACAGCTCACAAAACTATCCAGCATTATTCAGCAAAATCGGGTGTGACTAGCGTTCTGCACACTGAAGAGGCCTTTGACGAAGCTGGCATGCAAATGGCATTGTTTTGGGCTGAATGGCAGTGACCTGTGCCGGGCAGGGTTAGGTCACCGGCAGGCCAGGCTGAGGGAGCTCATAAAAGTCCCACATGCTCCAAGCCTGACTTGGAAGTAAATTGGGGATTCCTCCAGACAATGGCATTTGTGCTTTTGTCTTAGCAGCAGCTCTTGAGAGCGGGAGAGCCGGAGGGAGAAGCCGGGCTCCTGTGGCCCACAGACACGGGTTTGCCTATGGAGATGCTGCGCAGGTCAGCGCCACTAACACCGGCCTTCCCCTTTTATTAGGTTTCCTGTACGAATCAGAGACCATTTTTCCCCTACCCTCTTTTTATCTCGTTGCGTTTTTCTTACTCGATTAGCCTGAAAGGGAACACGATCCAGCTTCTAGCTGTAGTTTCCTCCCAGCACACTGGTATCAGACCTCTCCACACATTATACAAATTGTATTTGATCATCGAAAATTAAATCTGGAAGGCAATGATGTCCAAGTAGAGAATACTGTAAGGATGTACAAGTGCTTCCTCTTCTTCCACTCCATTGGCTCTTAAGATGAATGGAGGAATGTCAGCCAGGAGCTGCTGCTCTCCCAGCACCGCGGGCCCTTCACCACACGATGCTGACGCTGTTGTGGAGCTATCAGCATGGCAGCACCTCACAGAAGCACGCTGTGCCCTGCACGAGACATGGTGGGACAGTGCCTGTCCCCTCCTGCCTGGAGGCACAGCCGCAGCTGTGCTCTGACGGGACGCACAGGCCTGCTGGCAGGGATTGATTCAAGCCTCCCTCATGCTGTGTGCATCAAAGCTTCAGGAATTGCCTCTTTTGCTCTTTATATAAAAAGGAAAAAAATAATTTCCTCCCATTCCAAATCACAGCAGCAGGTTGAGTCACTCAGCAAGGTAGGCATTACAAGGCAGGTGAGTACACCTGAGCAAGGCCTGGCTGCACTTTGCCATTCTCAGCTGCTTTCTGGCTGGCCTTGCAAACAGAACACGCTTGGCACCACTGTGCCTGCAGCTGCAGATTCTGCAGTGGTCACCATCAGCCCATACCCACCACAGTCTGGACTAAAGGAGCAATTTCATGGCATCCTTGACAGAATTATTCAGGTTTGTTTTTCCTGAGAAAACATTGCTGCTTCTCTGTTTTAATTCAACTTTACTCTCTTTTACATTTTTTGATTCAACCACTGAACTCTTATACACAATCATTTACTCTCATTCCCTTGTGCATGAACACAGAATGTTGGAGGGCTGTTTGCCTTAATGCATGGTTAAGGACAAAAATCTGGTGCTTTTCAGTGACATTATTTCTTGCACAGAAACCATCTTGCATGTGTCCTGGCAGAGATTTATTTCTCTAAAGATGTAAAAAGGTTAGTGATCCACTTTGATCCTGCCAATTCAGTGTGGACAGGATTGATAGCCCTGCCTGGTGACCTCCTCCCTTTCCCTTTCTGAGGTTGTTGTAGAGGCAGGAAAAAGTTCACAGTGTGTGCAGAGCAGATATTCTACCAAGGCTCCTGAGCACCATTTCAAGAATCACGTCAGGGACAGCGTCCACCTGCCCACCCTGCTTTCTTCCAAAGCTACTGATGCAGCCACCAACTACAGACCCACCTCTATCCCTGCAGCTGGAGGAACAGCAACAGGAAAATTTTGTTGTCAATTTGATAATTGAGAACAAAATGCCACCCATTTTTCTCTAACTGCCATAAAAAGCTGATTGGAACTGAAAGGGGAAGGATATGCATTTATTGCTCATGTGTGTGAAAAATAATAAATCATCTACATCTGGGTCACTTCCTTTCATCATACCAAGTAAAACAAATACAGCAAGCAAACAATCCAGACTCATGGGCTCACTGGCAATTAAACCTTGCTTTTTATAATGATTGTGGTGCAAATTAATTCAGTCGGCTGTAGGTTTGTCCCAAAATGAGAGTCTGCGTTTGGTAAGTCTGTCAGTGACAGCTCTATTTCCCAGTATATATTTACACTCGCATCAAACTTGGTGAGTGGGTTTGCTGTCGAATTCACAAAGCACAAACCTGACAGTTTGGTTTGAAGTTCCCCGCAGGAGGGTCATACAGGAACACTGAATAGATGCATTTGCTATAGGTTATAGCAATCTTCACTGTAGTGAATGAATGACTGCTCCTAAAAAGTACATCTCGTTCTGACATTATCATTTTGTTGCGTTCTAAAAGTGGCCAAAACAGAGACAATGTTCCTCATCTTCCCAACCCTGCTGCCATTCAGTGTCTCTTCTGGTTCAGCACTCTGTATTTTCAGACTGTTTTCAAGACTTCCAGAGGAGCAGCATTTGCCTCATGAGTAACAATTGGTTAAACGTTACATAATTTACTAACCCCGGACTTAAAAAAAAAAACAAAAAAAAAAAAACAACAACCTCAAAGAGACATGCTCACCAAGAAAGCCACGCTACCTGTAGTGAGGGACAGCTTGGCTGGAACAGCAGCAGCGGCTAAAATAAAGCACTCTAAAACAGATATGAAAAATGATGAATTGACTTTGTATGACTATTTGTGCTTAAAATTAGGGCAGGCACTCGAGAACTTTGCTGAATCAGGGCCTTGATGATCTGTATCAGTAATGAATGCAGACATTTGGGAAGGTACGTTTCATTGCTGCCATCATATTTTATTTTTGGAGATGTTAAAGAAAGATATAAAGAAGATATAAAACAAGTAATTAAATTCCTGTTTTGTGTAATGCAGAGCAAATATTTGCTTCAAATTTTATGACATCTTGCAAATCAAAATCATAAACGCAGATGAGCTTTTGTTTAAAAAAGGCAATCTGATGGATCAGCAGAAAAGAATAAGAGGGTTTGGTTTTGCAAGAAACAAAGAGAACCCTGACATGAACACAACTGCATTGGATTAGGTGATACTAAAGATTAGAAATCAATTAAAATTGAAGAGAGTATGTTGAACAGGGTCGGGGTTGTCAAGTGCCTTCAGTAACAGCAAACATCCTCTCACAACTCAAGTTGGTGTGGAAGTCAAGAGCACAGACTTACTTCAGATAAGATATTTTAAGATATTTGATTTATGTTTGCTCAGGAAAGTGCTCTGACAGCTTACCTAAGAGGAATTTGTATTTGAGTAAAACTTGGATTAGATAACAGTCAAGAGAATACCAGTGCTGGAATGGAACCAGCATTAGACAATGGAAACAAGTCGGTGAACGAGTTACTGGGGAATATTTGCTGAAGCACATTCTTTCTAGTATGAACCTTGCAGAAAGTGAAATTTGAAATGCCAAAACCGCCTGTTTTGAACACAGGAAAAGTTCAGTTTCCAAAGAGTCCAAATCCATTACTTTCTTCTTTCTTTTTTCTTATATTTTTATTAACACTCTTACCCTTGTAAATGTTACCTTGAGCTTGACCAAGTCAGAAACCAAGGGAATACAAAATAGTTTTTACAGTCTTCAACAGTATTTTTATGTTTAGAGGAGGAGGAAGGAATACTTGGTTCCAGAAAAGACAGTGCAGTCATGAGACTTAGTGTTTGCAGGTTTCATCATTTCATTCCTCCTCCCTCTGCTGAGCTCCCTGGGCTGTAACTTACAGTCAGACCTTTCTAGCAGAAAAGGGGAGGGCAGCCTGTGGTGGAGGTGTGTGGTTTTGAGGCATGTGGTAGTCCAGCCAGAGAACTAGGCCCACAGAGGATTCTGGAAGCTTAAATCAAGAGCATATAGTTCCCCATTAGGCATTTTATAAAATAAGAGACTTCTTGAAAAATAATGTTTGAGATGGAAAGTTTTTTACCTGCCCTATTTTGAACTATGTGCACATTAGTTTTTCATTCCTCTGTTGACATTCTCAAAGCAGAAACCTCAGCTGGTATCATTCCATATTTAACATACAGTTAGGTGCACAAGAAGGATATTTTGAGCATCAAATTCTTCCCATTCTCAGACAAATTAACCCCTTTGTCTTTGCCCCTTAGTTCAGTATTGTAGATGACAGAGAAGGTGAGCTGTGTAAAAAAAAAAACTGTATTAATCAGAGCAGCTACTACAATTAAAAGCAAACAAACTCAGACTAGCTCTGATGTACACAAGTCCTTCCAATATCAGAAAAAGGAGATCAAGTCAAAATAACAAATTCTGCACTCTCTAATCAGAAAGAAGAGGTAGATGATCGCTGCTTTGCTAACTGGAAAAGATGAGTCTTACCCATATTTACAGCAACTAACAGCAAACATACTAATATATTTTCTGCTGTTTCATTAAAATATTAATGAAGGTTTAAAAGATGAACTAGTGTAAGTAATGCACAGAGCAGAGTGTATTTATAGCTTAAGCACCATCCTTTACCTTGCTGCATGAACTGCACTGACATCATTGTCTTATGAACCTACTCAGCTGCAGGTTTCCTCTAATATATCAAGTAACAAATCTGGCCCATTAAGCATTCCTCTACTAGCACATGAAATACTCTTTTGTTCCCGCACTATGCATAGGTAAGACTCCCCACTGTAATATCTTTTAGCATACGGTCAATGGACAGAATCTGGGAGGGTTCCAAAGAAATTTGTACTTCCCCAGCTTTTGTCATTTGTAACGCCGTACTACTGTGCCCTGGGGGTAAATAATCAGCCCCATTTTCCTAATGAGGAAATTCATCCAAGGTCATATGGTAAGTTAGTGGTGCTGCAAGGTATGGAAAACAGGTCATGGGCAGGAATCACCTCCTGCTTTCTCTGTAGCTTAATCACATTCCAGAAACTGCATTTATTTAGTATGATAATAAACCATCACCTGTTTTAACAAGACAATACAAGAATAGCAACCAAAAAGCAGCAGAAACATGTTGAAGAAATGTGGTAAGCAACAGTAACTAACAGAAACTATAATAAGGCTAGGGAATTAGGTAGTAGCTAAGAATATTTCTGGAAAAGAGTATTATGGTAAAGTATTACTGATCAAAGCCTATAGGCCCTAATCCTGCAAGTGCTTCCTTAGATGTGAAATCATATTAGTAGAGTCTCATGACATTCAGTTTGGTCACAAATTGTAAGGTTATATATAGTCTTTCTAAACTGCACTTGTTACAGACACGAAGTTACCTGATGGGTAAGTGGTCTCCAGCAGAGACAAGTATTGCTGTGGCCCCTAACTGGATTCAGTGTTTTCTATATATACGATCAAGTTTAATGCAATCTGAAAACTAATTATGTCTATTTTAGGTTGTCCAACTGCAGAAGAACTAAGGAAATTACAAAAACTCACAGAAGTGATATACTAGAGCACAAAAGTATTGTGGTTAAATATGAATAAGTTAACTTCCTGAGCCATGAATGATGCAGAAAATAAATTTTACATAGCAACATTTCTTCCTGCTCCCTCTCTTCCCATTCCCACCTGAAATACACTCTTAATAGTCCCTTTCCCATGCAAATCTGATTATTTCTGGTTTTCCTCCTTTAATTTCTACAAGAGTGATCTTCCTTTATGTTCCCTTACAGTTTCAAGTACTGCAGTGTTGAAAGCAATACTATTATGCAAGACAGTACAAACAAATGAGGGACATTCTTTTCCAGACCAATGAGGAATTACAGACAAAATAACTTTCTAGTATATGAGTCAGATATTTTATGTCATCAAGCCTATTTTATTTAATATCCACTCCAATATTTTTCAATAACTTGCTTAGGCATCATTAATCGAGTGCAAATTTAGTTAACTTTCTGGCATAGCTCAGATGATGTTACAGCCATTTGTAGGAAGGAAAGTCACCCGCCCAGCTACCTCCTTTAAGAAGCATACCTCTTCTAAGCACTAGATTTGCTGCTATTTGTATTGACATTTCTCAACCCAATTTCTGTGAATTTACTCCTGGAATATAACACACTTTATTCTTAGTCTTAGATACTTTGGCAGTGAGCACTACGGAATACAGAACTTAGGTACCCGTACTTGAAAAAAAAAAAAAAAAAAAAGGTCAAGAGCACAAGATAATAAGAACAGACATGAGCATCCTCTGGAATTTCTGATAGTATTCCTGCACAGACAATTGACACTTTTGGCAGCTATTTATGCAGCCAACAAGATAACCGTCCACAATAGTTTCAGATATAGAAAACCAAGTCCTGAATGTTCTTTATCCTCCCAGATCAAAGTATATTAAACAATGGAGATGCTCTGACAGTTTTAAATGCTTTTTGGTGTTTTCACAGAATCTAGTTACCTCATGACATGTAGTTTAGTAGTCTGAGCTGAAAGTTTGTGTGTCACATCTGTTTTTTGGAATCAGTGTTTCTATATCAAAATGGGGAAGCACACCTCCTCCAACCGAAAACCAGAACCCAGCAATCCATATTCCTTGTGTCTAGCCACACGTAGGCCATATTTCTAAGCTTCCCATCACTGGCTCTGGTGCCTGGAATGATCTTTCAGGCTGCAGGTAAAGCTACATTTAGCTCATGACCCCGCTGTACTCCGTCTTAGTTTATTAATACATCTATTATTCTCTTCCCCACTGGCCTTATTGATTTCCCCTTAGTGTGAAACACTGAGGTCATTTTCTAATCTGTCTCACACAAAAAAGCTTGACTTTTCCCACTTGAACCTTCCCTTGACACACTTGAAAAAATGATATGAATAAAACAAAACAAAGATGTACTGAAATAAAACATACAGAAGAAATCTCATTATACAGCATTTTTTCCAAGGAAAAATTTTAAAGTAGGAAGCATGCTATGTTTGTTTTCTATCTCTTCCTTTCATTTGCTTATAATGTTGCACTGTAAAAGGAATTTAGCATCACTGCAAATGGTTCCAAATGAAAAGAGCAGGTTTTGTTTGTTTGCTTTTTTAATGAGTACAGACAGCACATGCTTGCCACTGCATGGAATGGAGTGGACAACCTACTGAACAGGCCTTGCACTCGAAAGTGGACATAAACAGAGTAATCTGTCTATTGGATCGAACCTTCTGAAAAAAGACAGCCACATACTTGACTGTGAATAAGGTGACAGCCACGCTACAGAAGGCTTGAGAACTGGCCGCTGAATGCTTACACTGAGTAGGAAGCTTTGAATACTTTAAATGAAAAGTCATGATAGAAAAAGGCAAAAGCCACATAGACATTAGGGTGACAGATCAGGATTTAAGGGTTGTCCTTGTGCTGATGGTAGAGGTTACATTCAAAACCCCTGTCTCAGGGAAGAGCATTTGTCAGGCTTTTAGGAGCAATGTGCAGTTGGAAAACTCTATCAAAGTTGCAGAATCTCATCATTCTCAAAACAACTGGTATATTCCTGGGGACTTTCCCTTGGTAATATAGATCACTCCTGCAGGAGGCCTCTGACATGAAATGTCAGTGCTAGTTTTATGACCTGCTTTAAGCTTGCATTTCACAGAAGTTTTTCTGTTTTGGTTGTATCCCACCTGCTGGTATATTTTTGTTCCTAATCATAAGGAAACTTGCAGCACATTAACCTTCCAGAGGGAAAGTATTTCATCTTTCAGTATTGCATCAGCAATAAAACTTGTGACTTACATAATTTCTCTATCAAAAAGAGCTAAAAGCAGTGGTATGGATTTTAAAAGGGGGAATAATTGCAGTAGAGCCATTATTGTTACCATCATGAGACTTCTGTAGCAATAAAAGTCACTTGAATGGGGAATGCTAATTGATTAATTATAATTAAATAAAATTGTGCCATTCCCTGAAATACAGTACTGCATGGACTGCTCACCTACCTGCAGTGAACCTGCCCTCACGACCCATTAGCTCACAGCATGCTGCAGTCCCAAGCAGCAGTCAGGTTTAGCTAGATAGCAGGATAGCTTTGTTCCAATCTGTTCTTTACAGCCCTTAATGATCCAACAGCAAAATCCTCCCTGCCCACCAGCTGCATGCACACAGCCCCTTGCAGAGTGCAAAGCCTGGGTGAGAGGGACGCAGGCTTAGTGCAGCTGCCCTGAGCAGTGACTTCATCCCAAGCTCTGCTGGAGCCAGTGAAGGTTACTGCAGCACTCTTTAAAACTGAAGCCCATTACGCTGCTGAGGCGATTCAGCACTTTTATTAAATGTAGCATTCATTTCACTTATCTTTTTCTTTATTTTCAGGGCGACAATTTTTTGTTGTTGTTGTTGTTTTCCTTTCCATTTGTTGTTTTGATGCCTGCAATTCTTTACTGTGGTTCAGGGAAGAGATGGGAAGCTTGGAGCCCTGGGTTCTCCCCGCTGTGCCTCTGTCTGCCTGGCTGGCTATTTATAGCCGTTCTCTCACTGAATTGCAGAAACGTTGAGAGTTTTGCAACTACATTTTGGGGACAGAATCCTGAAGTGTTTACTGCCAGGCAAAATGAAAGTGAGTTAGTGAGATTTTTGCCTCATTAGGTCTATATATGGAAATAAATCAAGCCTCAAATTATTTTTATTAAGTTCTAAGGCACTTTTGCTTCATTCCAGCAGGAGGAATATTTTCAGAGGAAGACTCTCGCCATTCTCCTGCTGTTTAAGAGCAGTCAGTAACCCCGTGTCTGCCAGTTTAGGGGATATGATACACAGGGTTTGCAACTGTGGATGGTAACTGCATGTCCCTCTCCATATTTATAATTCTATGATTCTATATTGCTAAACAAGGAGGAGGCTTACAACATAGAAGCTGAAGACAGCTGGCATTTAAAACTTTACAATTCTGTATTATCCATACCTCCCATTGTAAATGTTATATCCATAATTGGAAAGTTTATTTTCCTTAGCTTCGCTTTGATATTATTCAAATTCAAAGAAATCTGCAGTTTTAAATAACTGGGAGGACAAGTTGTGCTTTCCGAGAAAAGGAATTGGTACTCCTGCTTGAACAGATGTTAAGAATGTTTCTGAGTGTGCTAGACTCATTTACGAGTCTTTTTCACACATTTGAATCTTGGGGACATCAGCAGTTTGTTCAATATTTTCAGCCTCATTCCTAAATGCCACACTGGGAAAATGAGAGGAGAAAAAAATAGAAGGAGAAAAAAGAAAAAAGGAAAAAAAAAGCCCACAGAGCTAATCTTCCACCAGTGTGACAGTGTAAGCAAGAATCACAGCAAAATAGTGAAGGCAAAGAAGGCACAGCCAGATGGTTGGGAAGACAAAAATCAGGCTGGAAAAACTGAGTGAGATAATTTTAATATACCATTGAACCTAGTCACCTTCTGGACTGTAATCCTGAGGTGAGTCTGCAAAACATGAGGTTCCCCTTCTAAGGGAGAGCTGAACTGGCTGGCTCAGCAAGAGGGAGTCTGCCTTTGTGGACTCTGCAGCCATGACATAAAAAGCAGTCTAAGAAAGCAGCACTTTGGAGCCCTGATTTCCCCTTGCGTGGTTTAGTCACCTTTAGAGATGTTCTGAGCTCACCTGGACTGGAATGGAAAACATCCTTTCCTACCAAGTCTGTAGAGTGCCCAGAAACACGGGGCTCAGCTGTGTTCAGTACACTGGGCACTACAAGAGAATAATTAATGGCAATGCAGCAGTTTTGGTGCAAATGGACGACCACTCGTGGCAGATGATGAAGCTCAGCCACTTCAGACTCTCCGAAGGACATTGATAGGCACATCTCTTGAATGGGCTAGCTAAGCAATCAAAAGATTTTCCTCTTGCTAAAAATACCAAAAGGAAGTTAAAGAGGTCTCTACGGAGACTCTGGTTTTGCAAGACTTGATGTCTCTCCTGTTCTGCCTTTTCTTCTGTCTTTTGTTGATGCAAGTAGTTAGACTTGTAAAAAAGGTTTAATATTAGCAGTTATTAAGGAATTCCTCATCAGATTACTATAGATCCCAAAAGACTAGCTGCACTTTGTTATTTCAATTTGCATTATCAGCTGAGTAGACCACAAGGCATCAGAACTATCAAAGCTCTGTGCTTGCTTTGAACAGTACTGCGGTTCAGAAGAGATGACAGTTCTCTGGGAACCAGAATGCCTTATTACTATTCCTAGGCAGCTATTGGCCTGCCATACAATTTTGGAAAAGTCACTTCACTCATCCTTGCTTTCTTTTCTCATCTTTGGTGCATCTTAGTTCTAGACCATAAGTTTTGTGGGGAAAGTATCGTTTCTCTACACATGTTCTTACAGAAGTGACAGTTTCAATTTGCTTCTGTACTGAGTTAATGCTTCTAACCAAGCATCTTGCTTTCCTCTCGTACATTCTGACAAAGTATAAACTAAAAGACTATTAGAAGTTCCCTGGCATTGCTAATTTCAGGAGACTGAAACTGGTGCACACAATTAAAGGGACACTACCAGGTAATTTACTCTGCCTCCTACATTGACCAAATATAGCACCAGTTTTATTTGTATGTGATTGCCTATTTTCAGATGGAAGCATTACACCAAAGTTAAAAGATACACACAAAAAAAAACCTTCAACAAATATTTTGGTTTAGGTAGAAGTTTTCTTGTTCTTGGTGATTTTCCATCCTGCTTGGAAGGCCAGCCTGAGTGCTGCGTTATCAGTGACAACGCAGACAGAGTGGTTGTGGATAATGGGGCCAATTTTGCTCTCAGGCAACCCCAGTGACTTCATTGTCTGGTTTATCTGATGATAGGGTATAAGCTGGTAGAATGACTCATCAAGAAAAAAAGGGAAAAGAAAAAAAAAAAAAAAGCAAAGACAGCCAAGGAAAGACACAAGACAGTCTCCTAAGGATAATTTTAATAGCAAGACAGAGAGCAAGCTTCAAAATGCAGCAAGGGAGACAGAAGTCTCTGCAGCATGGGTTCAGCCCAGAGCTGTGGCCCAGACCTTGGAGCCTAAGGGGTTTGGGGGGTTTATGGCTTGTTAGCTTTTGGGGCTGGGTTTATTTTTGTTGTTATTTCTACCCCCTCACCCCA